>PVHP010023534.1:0-27304 GCA_004024765.1 Zapus hudsonius
CATGCTCGTATGTCCTCGTGTGACTGCCCACACATATGGATGTGTGAGGAGAGGATGTAATATACAGAAAAGTGTGAAGCAATTACATGGGGTCCCTACCGCCCCACTACAGACCACCAGGGTGGAGGAAAGGATTTGTGCCTCAGTGTACTCTGCACAAATCCAGTGGGGAGGCCACTGATGCACTGTCCTGTCCTAGTCCTCTGTACCTTCACCCTGGGCCAGAGTCCCCAGAGCCTGATCTAAACAGGACATGATGTAGAGGGCCTTTAATCCCAGTACTGGGGAGGAAGGTAGTGGTGGGAGGATTGCCTGGAGTTCAAGGCCGCCCTGAGACTACTACATAGTGAATTCCAGGTCAGCCTGGGCTAGATCCAGACCTTACCTCACAATACATACATACATACATACATACATACATACATACATACATACATACATACATACATACATACATAAATACATGCATGCATACAAAAAGCCTGATCATTCCGACTGAAGGCTGGGGATGCACAAGTGCGCACAAGGGAATCTGGTGCCTGGAGGAGCAGTTAATGGAGTTTACTTGGGCTCCATGGCAGCATTTCCCCACCCCAGACCCCTCCCCTGACCTTGAGCTCCTGACACCAGGTGGTGCTGGAGACCTGAGGTCCTCAGAGGTCTAATCCCGGAGACCCTTCCCGGGCCGTGGCAACAGGTGCGGAGGGTGGCGGTGGGGCGGGGCGCACACGTCCCCGCGCCTCCCTCCGCGCTCCCCAGGTCCCCGCCCCACGCGGTGCCGCCCGCTCGCCCTGGCAATCGGCGGCAGCAGGCGCGGCGCAAGGCCGGCGGGGACAGCGGGGACAGCGGGGACGACCCGGGCACGAGTGCACACCGCGCAGCCCCGGCCCAGATCGGTGCATCGGCGGCTCCCGCGCCGCACCGCACCGCGCGCAGCCCCGGCCCGCGGAGACATGAGCGCCCGGCCGCCCCACGCACCCCGGGCGCAGCGGCCCGGCCCCGCGGCCCCGTGATGGGCTCCTGCGTGTCGCGAGGTGAGGGGGGCTGCGACCCGGGGGAGGGTGCCCGCCCTTCACGGACCACCTGCTCGGTGCCCCGTGCTCGGGCTCGGGAGGGAGGACAGCGGGCGGCAGGTGGCACGAAGCGGAGTCCGGGTGCCATGCTTTCCTCTTGGCAGCCCCCCGCCCCCCGCAGTGTGTCTGGAGGGGAGGGGGGCTTCCGGTTTTTTCTGGTCTGCTTTAGGGACCCCGGGTCACCCGGAGGACAAACCTCCCAGACGCAGGCCTGCCTAGCCCACTCCCTGTGGTCTTCAATCCCGGAGCCCGGCTGGCAGGAAAGGGTCAGTGATGGTGAACCCCCAATTCCTCGTGCCCACACCCATCCTTGCTCTGGGGACGGGAGGAGAGAGGACAGCTGATGTTCCCAGGCACCCCTGGGCTTTTGTCTCTGTCTTGGTACCATGGGCTCTCCCCAAGGTGGTGCCAAGGGAACTGGAGTGATCTGCCCTCACCTGAGGGCGCATCTGCCTGAGAGAGGGGACACAGGGCTTGGCATGGAGGCTGGGCGAGTTGGTCTTTGGAGCTCTCCCTTCCAGGCTGAGCTGCACTTAGGAAAAGAGGTCGTGCTGGGTGTGGGGGTGAAGGGGCACGCAGAAGGTGGAGGTAGGAGGGTGAGGAATTCAGGCCAGCCACAGCTATATAGAGAACTCAAGTCCAGCCCAGGCGACCCCAGAGCATGTCCTTCTTTATTTTATTTTGTTGTTGCTGTTGTTGTTGTTTTCAGACAGGGTCTCGCTCTAGCCCAGACTAACCTGGAACTCACTCTAGCCTCAGGCTAGCCTCAAACTCACAGAGATCCTCCTACCTCAGCCTCCCCAGTGTTGGGCCTAATAAAGGCATGTGCTGACACACTTGATTTCTTTTTTATTTTTTTATCTTTGTTTTTTTCTAGCTCAGGCTGACCTTGAACTCTCTCTGTAGTCCCAGGCTGGCCTTGAATTCACAGCAATCCTCCTATTTCTGCCTCCAGAGTGCTGGGATGAAAGGCGTGTGCCACCACACCTGGATCCGGTTTATTTTTTAAAATTATTTATTTAACCATTTATTACTATTACAATTATTTATTATTATTATTATTATTATTTGTTTTTTTGAGGTAGGGTCTTGCTGTAGCCCAGGCTGACCTGGCATCCCCACGCTGACCTCAAACTCACAGTACTCCTCCTACCTCTGCCTGCTGAGTGCTGGGATTAAAGGCACAAGTGATCAGAGCTTACTAGGTTCTAGTCTGAAAGTCTTAAGACACAAAAAGCTATCTTGGGCTTGGTGTGGTGGTGCACACCTTTGATCCCAGTGGTCGGGAGGCAGAGGTAGAAGTATGGCTGTGAGTTCGAGGCCAGCCTGGGACTACAGAGTGAGTTCCAGGTCAGCCTGGACTAGAGGGAGATCCTGCCTGGAAAACAAAAGAAAACAGACAAAGCTATCTTGGCTCATATACTATCTTAGTCCCTATTTTAAATTTTTTACTTATTTCTTTGTACATGTGTATGTGCACGTGTGTGTGTGTGTGTGTGTGTGTGTGTGTGTGTGTGTATAGCAGGTAGCACGGCAGTGTGTGGAGTTCAAAGGACAAAATTGGCCGGGTATGGTGGCGCACGCCTTTAATCCCAGCACTCGGGAGGCAGAGGTAGGAGGATCTCCGTGAGTTCAAGGCCACCCTGAGACTACAGAGTGAATTCCAGGTCAGCCTGGACTAGAGTGAGACCCTACCTCGAAAAACCAAAAAAGAAAAAACAAAAACAAAAACAAAAAAAAAAACAAAGGACAAAACTGAGGTTTCTTTGCTCCACCTTCTGTGTGAGGGTGTTTCCTGGCTGCTGTGTCTCTGAGATCACAGATGTGTGCACCACTTTACATCTGGTTTTATGTGGGTGCTGGGGGATTGAACCCAGGCTGACAGCCTTTGCAAGCAAGTGCCTTTAACCACTGAGCCACCTCTCCCAACTCCTTAGCCCCTATTTTACAAATGAGGACCCAGCAAAGGCAGAACTTAATTAAGAATGACTCCAGAGCCAAGTCCCCAGGTCCCAGCCAGCCCTTAAACCTGGTGGCCACTCCTGTCCTGGAGCTGTGGGCTTCCATAAGCTGTTGACTCCCCCACCTCCTCTGCACACTTGAACCAGTTGTTGACCACAGTGCCTCTGGCCAAGGCTAGCCTGGGCTAGGTGTGTAGCCTGAAGCAGAGGCCAGTGAAAGTGAGCTTTGCACTGATGCCCATGGAGCTGGGAGCTACCCCAGGTTCAGGCTGCTCCTAAGGGAGCCATCCCATTGAGCATGGATCAGGAGGGACAGACTGGAGTCCACACTTCGCCATTCCCTGGTGTGTGGCCTCAGAGTTACTTCACTCAGTGATCTCTCTGAAGTAGGGAGAGTAACGTTGTGTGTGGGTGTCGTCTCAGTGTGACATCAGTATTCCTCTCACTGGTGGCGTGTGTGTCAGTGGTCATGAGATAGCTGTTCCAGGCCTTCTTGGTGGGAAACGGAACCAGAGAGATGTCAAGCCCCTTCAGTCTTCTGAGGAACGGTGGCAGGTACTTGTACCCAGACCAGTGGGAAGGTGATGGGGGGGAGGCTAGACTGGCCATTGTGACTAGTTTTATATATTTTCTTTTTTTAAAATTTTTTTGTTGTCCATAATGAGTTACATTATTTAGTGGGCCAACAATGAGTTGTTATCCCCAATTCCCCAATACCCCCCACCCCCAATCAGCTGGATATCCTCCTCCGTGGGTCGTCTGGATCAGTCCTTGTGACAGGGGACCATGGATAGCCTAGTATCAGCCTGGTTCTCCTGGCCCAAGTGTGTTGTTACTGAGGGGACCATGTCTCTGGATAGTCTCCCTCACCACGGCTCTCACAATCTTTCTGCCCCCTCTTCCGCTCAGTTCCCTGAGTCGTGGTGGGTGTATATATTTTCATTTATTATTTTTAATATTTATTTACTTATGAAAAGAAAGTGTGTGTGTGTGTGTGTGTGTGTGTGTGTGTGTGTGTGTGAGTATGGGCATGCCAGGGCCCCCTGCTACACAAGTGAATTCCAGATGCGTGTACTTTGTGCATCTGACTTTACATGGGTACTGGGGAATTGAAAAGGACCAGCAGGCTTTGCAAGGAAGTATCTTAACTACTGAGCCATCTCCTCAGCCCCTCATCTATTTTTAAGTTGCTGTTCCTGGGTGCTTATCCTGAGCCAAGCTGGGCCTTTGCTCTCCTGACCAGTTTGTTTTTCCTGGACCTGGAAGGAGAAGTGGGCTTAGAGCAGAGGCGAGCCTCACCTCAGGCCACCCAGCCGGGCTTGCAGAGGCAGACTCAAATTCAAGTCCACAGGTTCCAGCAGTGAGTAGGAAGCCCCACCCTTTGCTTTCTCATATACCCCGAATAGAGAGACACTGGGTGCATAGCCAGCATTCCAGAACAATCTTCTGGAATAACTCAGAGGACTCCTGTTTGACTGGGGCCCTGTAGGCACCCACAGTGGCAGTGGGTGGAACAGAGAGGAAACTAATATCCTCCCAGTTCTCCAGCTCCGCGTCCCTGGGTGCCCACCTGCTGCCCTTGACACTAGAACTTCCACCCCCGCCTCCTTCTACCTCAGCCCTCTTCCAACCAACCAGTCAGCTTCATGGCCCATTCTGGGGGTGCCCACATTACTGGGCATTGAGTATTGTGAGAGCAGATATTTGTGATGGAAGAGTTTCTTTTTTAAAAAAAATATATATTTATTTTATTTATTCATTTTCAAGCAGAGAGAGAGAGAGAGAGAGAAAGAGAGCGAGCGAGTACCAGGGCCACAACCTTGTGTGTGGCTTATGTGGGTACTGGGGAATTGAACCAGGGGCCTTAGGCACTAGAGGCAAGTGCCTTAACCACTGAGCAATCTCTCCAGCCCAAGAGTTTCTTCTAGAAGGTCAGACATCAGGTTATGTGTGCAAGTCTCGAGCTCTGAGGGGGCTGGTCAGTTTCACCCACTCTACTCCCAGTACCCTAGCCCTGTCCTGCATGATCCTGGCATTTCTAGAATGGACTTTGCAGAACACTGTGGAGAAACTGAGGAAAGGGGAGACAGGGTTTGCCTTTTAAGGGCTCAGTGTGATCGGAGAGATACAGGCTTGATTTTGGAGTAGCCTTGGGGAAGGTGGTACATGCATGTGTACACACACATGTACACATGTACACACACACTCGGGAAAAGTGACCAGAGCCTTCCCAGAGATTAGCACTGGTTGGTAGTTAGAGGTTCACACTGGCCTAGGTTTCAACCCCATCTCTACCACTTAATGGCTGGGAGCCGTCCAGCTACTGGATGGCTCCTTGAGTCAGTTTCTCTGAGTTGTCTGTCAAGGGAGCATAGCAATATCTCTGTATTTAGGGTTCCATAAGAGATAATGGGTGAGAAGTCCTAGCTTAATCAACAGTGGCAAAGAATCCTCACAGGCAGTCTTGACCCATGAAGGCACTGCTGTGGGAGTCACCTGGTCTAACAGAAACCACCCTGGCAGACTACCTGGAGGGAGGGAAGCTAGAGCAGGGTGTTCAGGAGGCTGAACCCCAAGATGGCAGAGGGGGTATGAGGAGCTGGGATGTGTGAAGTCGTTGGCTGGGGTGGAAAGGAATCACCTATGCATCTCTGAGCTGAACCAGCCAGGGATGATGTTACCCAGCGATGGTACCAACCAGGAACCAACCAGGGATGGCCAACATTGGCTTGTAAACCAACATCCTGGGGACCTCTGGAGAGGCTGGGACTCACCGGAGAGCAGATTGATGACTTTCCTCTGTGACCTCCTCTGTAGGACCCTGTCAGGTTCAGGCTCAGGCTCAGGCTCAGGAACAGGACAGAGGACTCCCAATGTCTGGAAAGAGACACCTAGAGACAGACAGAGCAGGTGTGCTAAGGGAGAGCTGGCCATGATGGGAGGCCTCAGCCTGAGCACTCATGAAAAGTGGGGTGCTCCAGGTTGGGATGTATACCACAGCCCAGGGGCTGCTGGGAAAGCCCAGGGCAGGCTCAGGAGAGGAGTACTCTGGGCCATTGCTTCTCTTTAGATCCCAGGACAGCCTGGGTGGCCCACACCTATGTAGTGGCCTGAGGGACCACCTGGTGTATTCATTCAGCAAATGTGTCCAGAGGTAGAGAAGGAAGCTGGCTAGGGCAGTGAGGGGGTGGAGGCTAGCCCAAGGGGTTTCTCAGTTTGCTACTTGCGTGGTTTTTGTTTTTGTTTTGTTTTTTCCTTCTTTGGGCTGTTGGGGAAGAGCAGAGTTAAACCTGGGCCCTCCCTGCCCTTCTCCACCTGTAACTGTCTCCTCCCAAGGGGCTGCAGGCTCATTCCCTCGCTCCTGGGAAACACTCTGGGGATAGTTGGCCACCAAGGTGACAAATGGGTTGGGACCTAGAACCAGAGGCTCTGGATGGCTCTGAGGCAGGACAGAGGAGCTGAGGGGCTGGTTACAGATCCACCCAGGGACCAAGAGGACAGGGGAGCTTTGCAGCCAGAAGGCTTTAGGTTAGACTGTCATTCTGATTGAAGAGCTTTGATAAAGGCAGGAAGTGACCTTGATACTCAGAGGGGAAGCTCTGATTGAAGGCAGAGGGATGGAGGGGACATCTGGATAACACCCCTCTCCTGGAAGGATCAAGATGGCCCCTTGAGGTTGCCTTGGCAACCAGAAGCCTGTCAGTCCTGTGACCAGAAGAGGTGGGGGAGGGAGGAGGTCCTAGAAGGGGCCTCAGACCTTAAGGTCCAGGGAGCAGAGTATAGCCTGGGAAAGAAAGAGGGTGTCCTCCACGACTCCCTTGGGAGAGGAGGTGCCCACAGAAGCAGAGGTTAGCAATTCCCTGGGCTCCCCCACCACAGCCCCAGCCTATATGAGACCCTGTTTTTTCAATGACAGTGATGTGGCTGGGTCCCAGCTGGGCTGAGAGCAGCCTGTGATTTCACCCTGGGCTGGTTCATTACCTGGCGTCTCCATGGCAACCAGCCTGTGCGATTATGGGGCCAAAGTCCTCAGGGGAAGACGGCAACTTTGGGAGAGGCACCTGCTTCGAAAGTGGGGTGGGGGTCAGGCACAGGCAGACTGGAGAGGGGCTGGAGCCAGAAGGCACGAGCCCACCTCCTCTGTGCTGGCTCTCATCTCCATCCTCCTCCCTCTCTGCTCTGCAGCTGGTGAGCTCAAAAGCAGCATTAGAGGATGAACAGGGATTCTAGAAATATCCCAGCACCCATCCAAGTCCCTAATTCCACCCCATCTTCAGCTCGGTAGGCCTGGTTTTGCACAACACACAGAATTTTCAGAGCCTTGAAAATGGTGCACAGTATAATGCTTGGTCTGTGGTTTGTTTTCAGCAGTAAGAGGCCCCGGCATGTTCTCTTTCTCGCTTTCAAATAAACAAACACTTAAAAAAAAAAAAACCATAGAGCCAGGTCATCCTTGGCTACATAGTGAGTTCGAGGCCAGCCTGGACTACATAAGACTCTGCCGACCTCCTGATGAAAAGACCTAGTACCTAGCAGCAAGTATGGTAGTGCACACCTGTAATCCCAGCAGTTAGGAACAGAGACAGGAGGATTGCAGCAAGTTCAATGCTAGTCTGGTCTCATAGTGAGTTCCAGGTCAACCAGGGCTACTACATAAGTGAGATTCCATTTCAAAAAACAGGAAACCTAGAATTAGGCCAAGTGAAAAGAGGGCTGGGAACGTAGTTCAGTGATGGCGTGCTTGCCTGGCTTTCACCTCCATCCAGCGCTACAAGAAATAAAACAGGCAACAAGTGAATAAAAACAGACATAGTGTTGGTTTGCATGACCACTGAAGGATGTTCCCCTGAGCCCCCTGCCCCTTCCCCACTCCCCAAGCCATTCATGTGTAGATTTCAGAGCCCAGAGAGGGTATGACTAACTCAGGGTCCCACAGAGCAGGCAGAGCTGGGCTCTGCAGTGTGCTGGCACACAGTTGAGCCCACACAGGCTGTCCTCTGGCCTGACTGCCTTCTGCTTCGGTCACAGGAGGGAGGAGCACTTAGCTGTCACCCTGCTTTCCTCTTCTCCTGTCTGGCCTCAGCCAGCCTGGCTCCAATCTCCCCGCCTTGGCCATGAGTCACAGCCTTGCGGCAGGTCCCAGACCTGCCAGCCTCTTCTCGATCCAGTGCAGACCTTCCCCTTTCCAGCCAGGCTGGCCGTATCTGAGGGTCACACTCTGCTCTTAGCTCTGCTCCTTTCCCCTGTCGGGGACCCTTTCTCTCTGTTGGTGTCTGGTGTGTGGGCTGGAGACAAGGGGCCCAGATGTTGTTATATGTCTGGAGTTCTAACTACCACTGGCTCGCTGAGCAGCTATTGGAATCGTCTGTCTTCCCTCTGTGGAGACATAGTTAACGAGAACCCGCTGTGTGCTGGGCCCTATGGCAGGTGCTGGGGCTGCAAAACCAGATGAAGGGCAGGTGTGGAAAGACCAGAGGAGCCAGGCGCACACCATGTGGATCGTGCTGGGTGCTGTTTGGGAGTAAAGCAGGGGGAGGGGACAGACAGGGACAAGTGGCACCAAAGAGGCATTCCCAAGGCTATAGAGCTTCTGAGCAGAGACTTAAAAGGAGTGGGAGAGTGAACCTGGGGCTGTCTGGGAGGAGAGTGTTCCAGGAGTGATGAACAGCCAGTGCAAAGGCCCAGAGGCAGTAGTGTGCTGGCACGAGTGTGGTCAACAACATACAGCCATCCAGTGGGGCCTCGTCTTCACAGGCATCTGCATTTCTGGTAACCGTTCTCCACAAAGCTCCCACCTTGGCAAGTGGAAGAAACGGGCATTTGGGGTCCAAGGGGGCCGTAGGCAGCTGGGAACAGAGCCCAACTTAGAAAGGGTGTATCTCTCCACCTCCATGGACAGTGACAGCAGCTGCCTGAAAACCAGGGCAACCTGGGCATCCCTGTGCTCCGCCCGTTCTGTTTTGACAGGCTCTTGTAGCCCAGGCTGGCCTCAGACTCAGTCAGTAGACAAGGTGTGTAATGCTGATGTCAGCAAACTTACCTGCTGCTGGTTGTGCCAAAGAACAGCATGCAGAATTATATGTCACACTAACACTTGGTGACAAGGAATGATGATATTACTGAGGACTGAATCACCAAGCTGATGTCTTAGTCTTGTTTTTTTTTTTTTAATTTATTTATTCATTTTCAAGCAGAGAGATACAGGAGATTGATGATGATGATGAGAGAGAGAGACAGAGAGAGAGAGACAGAGAGAGCACCAAGGCCACCACCTTTTGGATCCGGCCCACGTGGGCACCGGGGAACTGAACCAGGGGCCTCAGGCACTGGAGGCAAGTGCCTCAACCACTGAGCCATATTCCCTGCCCTTTTTTTTTGTTTGTTTGTTTGTTTTTTTGAGGTAGGGTCTCTCTCTAGCCCAGGCTGACCAGGTTGGTCTCGAACTCACGGAGATTCTCCTACCTCCACCTCCGGAGTGCTGGGATTACAGGCATGTGCCACCATGCCTGGCTTCTATTTATTTTTTTAAATATAACTTTGGATATATGTGTTCAGATGCCTACTGGGCCAGCAGCTGAGAAGGTACATGGATGGAAAATGGCTTCTCAGTGTTTTTAGACCAGTTTAGGTTGAGACGTGCCAAACTGGATTATTTGTGTTTATACTTTTCCTTTTTTACTTTCATTTGTTTATATGCAGGGAGAGAGGGGGGAGGAGAGAGAGAATGGAATGTCAGGGCCTCTTGCCACTGCAAATGAGCCCCAGATATATGTGCCACTTCGTGTGTCTGGCTTTATGTGGCTACTGGGGAATTGAACCGAGGCCATCAGGCTTTGCAAACAAGGGCCTTTAACCACTGAGCATCTCTCCCAAACTGGACAATTTTTAAACATTGAAAATGAAACTGTTTGCTACAAAAAGAAAGCAATGGATTAAAGCTGGTTTCCAGGGGCTGGGGAATGACTGAGTGGTTAAAGGCACTCCAGAGCTCAATTCCCTAGTGGAAAAGGAGAAGTGGCATCATTCCATTTGCACAGGCAAGAAATCCTGGAGCACCCCCCCACACACACACACACTCACACACATGTGAAAATAAATGGCTTCTAGAATTTTCCAAATTATAGTTTAAACCCAATTTATGTTTTCATATTTCTTAAAATTTTTTAAAAATTTATTTGCAGGGCTGGAGAGATGGCTCAGCAGTTAAGGCACTTGCCTTCAGTGCCTAAGGCCCTGGGTTCAATTCCCCAGTACCCATGCAAGCCAGACCCACAAGGTGGCGGCCCTGGTGTGTTCTCTCTCTCTCTCTCTCTCTCTCTCTCTCTCTCTCTCTCTCTCTCTCTCTCTGCTTGAAAATGAATAAACAAAATATTTTTTAAAATGTATTTGCATGACCAGGTATGGTGGTGCACACCTTTAATCCCAGCACTTGGGAGGCAGAGGTAGGAGGATCGCCATGAGTTCAAGGCCACCCTGAGACTACATAGTGAATTCCAGGTCAGCCTGGACTAGAGTGAGACCCAACCTCAAAAAAACAAACAACAAAAAAATTTATTTGCATGTGTGTGCATGTGTGCCAGAGCCTCTTGCCATTGCAAACAAATTCCAGACACACGTGCCACTTTTTGTGTGTGGTTTTGCTTGAGTGTCCGGGGCGTTGAACCACTGAGCCATCTCCCCAGCCATTCATCCTTCTTTAAATGTCTAGTTTTCTTTGGCGAATTGTTTATTGATTTACTATTATTATTTTTATTTTTTTATTTGCAAGAGGAGGACAGAGAGAATACGGGTGTGCCAGGGCCTCCAATCCACTGCATAATGAAGTCCAGATGCATGTGCCACTTTGTGCATCTGGCGTTCCATAGGTATTGAGGAATTGAACCCAGGCTGTCAGGCATTGCAAACACTTGAACCGCTGAGCCATTTCCCCAGCCTCTCATTTTTTTCTTTCGTTTTTTGATTTTTCGAGGTAGGGTCTCACTCTAGCCCAGGCTGACATGGAATTCACTCTGTAGTCCCAGAACTCACAGTGATCCTCCTACCTCTGCCTCCCAAGTGCTGGGATTAGATAGAGGCGGGTGCCACCACGCCTGCCCTCCCCCCTTTTTGGAGACTGGGTCTCATGTAGCTGGGAGTGTCTTGAACTTGCCAGGTAACAAACTCCTGATCCTCCTGCCTCCACCCCCCAAGTGCTGCCGTCACAGGCATGCACCACCTTACCCGGCTGGCAAATCTAGTCACTGTGCTAAATTGAGAGCCTAGTTTATGCATTAGAGTGCCCTAAATGGATGCTCAAGAGGCCTTGCAGGAAGCCCTAATGTATTCCACCTTCCACCAAAGTGTGTGCCCTTCCCTTAAGTTGTTACCTTAAATAATTCTGAAGAGGGCAGAGGGTGTGGCTCAGCGGCAGAGCACACTGGAGGCCCTAGCACCACAGGAGGAGGAAGAGATGGAGGGGATGACGAGGAATAGAGGGGGGAGGGGAGGAGAAGAAAGTGAAAAGAGGAGGAGGAAGAGGAGAAGAGAGAGAGGAGACAAGAAGGAAATGAGCTGGGGCGTGGTGGCGCACATCTTTAATCTCAGCACTCGGGAGGCAGAAAGGAGGATCACTGTGAGTTCAAGGTTAGCCTGGGACTACAGAGTGAGATCCAGGTCAGCCAGGGCTAGAGTGAGACCCTACCTCGAAAAACCAAAAGAGGAGAAAAAAAGAGAAGAAATATAAATTATGGATTCAACCTCTATAGCTTCTTGACTTCTGATACAGTAGAGCACTTTATCATCTAACTCACTGTGATTCTTATTTCCTGGAATTTACTATGTAGTCTCAGGATGACCTTGAACTCATGGTGCTCCTCCTACCTCTGCCTCCCAAGTGCTGGGATTAAAGGCGTGTGCCACCACGCCCAGCTGAGAAACAAATTTTTTAAAGTTTCTTATTTATTTATCTGCATGCATGTGTATGTACTTATGGGCACACAAGGATCTCTTGTCACTGCACTAACGTCAGACGCTTGTGTCACTTGTGTCCAGAGTTTACATGGGTGCTTGGGAACCGGACCTGAGCTGTCAGGCTTTGTAAGCAGGTGCCTTTAACCACTGAGTCCAGAATTGTTGAAGCAAGTTCAGGAGAAGGAACCTTCCTTCCTCAATGGCTAGACCTTGTCAGAAAGTAAAGCTAAAAGCCTGAATAAGGCTGGGGAGATGGCTCCAAGGTCAAGTGCTTGCTGCTTAAGCATCAGGGCCTCTCGGGCTGGAGACCACTACGTTCAACTTTCCAGGTCTTGTGTGACAAGATCTGGCTACACACATCTGTCACCCCGGTCTGTTTGGGGGAGGCATGGCTCAGGGCTCATCCAGTCTGACTGAAAATGGCAGCTCTGGGTTCACTGAGAGACGCAAAGGAGAATTTGGGATTAGTGGTGGAGGAGGATCCCTAGGGTCTCCTCGGGCCTCCACTCAGGTGCGTGTGGGGCAGGTGCAACTGGACATATACCACAGCACACGCACACACACGCGAGTGGGTCCAGAATCATCAAAGCTACCTTTCAAACATGTTTTGACTTTGTGTGATTTAGATTTATATTCTTAGAGGGATTTCTCAGAAATGTACCTACCTCTGCCTCCTGAGTGCTGAGATTAAAGGTGTGTGCCACCATGCTGCCTGCTTTGCTTGCTTTCTTTTCTTTTTTCTTTTTCTTTTTCTTTTCTTTTTTCTTTGTGGTCTCACTCTCACCTGTTTCATGTCCCATGCATCATCTGTGGTGGCCAGAGCAGAACACTGGGTGTCCACTCCATCATTCTTCCACACATTCAGGCAAACCTAGAATTCACTCTGTAGCCCAGGCTGACCTTGAACTCATAGTACTCCTACCTCATCTGATAAAAGGTGTGAGCCACCACATCCTGGTTGTATGTCTTTATTTTATTTTATTTTTAAAATATTTTTATTTGTTCATTTTCAAGCAGAGAGAAAGAGAGAGAGAGAGAGAGAGAGAGAGAGAGAGAGAGAGAGAGAGAGAGAGAATGCCAGGGCTGCCACCTTGTGTGTCTGGCTTATGTGGGTCTTGGGGAATTGAACCCGGGGCTTAGGCACTGAAGGCAAGTGCCTTAACCGCTGAGCCATCTCTCTGGCCCTCTTTTACTTTTTAAAATAAGATTTGTTTATTTGTGTATATATGCACACCAGGATCTTCTTGCTACTTCAAATGAATGCCAGATGTTCACACCACTTTTTGTTTCGGGCTTTATGTGGGTGGCTGGGAAATTTAAGCTCGGAAGGTGGGTGCCAAGACAGTGGGTGTATGTTATTGGACCTCACAATAAAGCTACTGGTTTTGAATGTTGATTTTGTATCCTGTAACCTTACTGAATTAGTTTATTAGTTCAATCTTTTTATTTTTGGTTTTTCGAGGTAGGGTCTTGCTGTAGCCTAGGCTGACCTGGAATTCACTATACACTCCTGCTTCAATCATTTTCCTTTGCTTTTGGTGGAGTCTTTGTTTTTCTATATCTAAAACCCAGTCACAGCTTGGTGTGATTTAAAGGCGTGGATGTCTCAAATCCCAGGAGGCAGAAGTAGGAGGATTGCTATGAGTTTAAAGCCAGCCTGGGATCAGAGAGTGAGTTCCAGGTCAGCCTGAGTGAGACGCTACCTTGAACCACCCTCAAAAAAAGTCACTTGCACACAGGGATGATTTGACATCCTCCTTTTCCACTTAGATGCCCGTATTTCTTTTTCCTGCCTTATTGCTCTGGCTAGAGCTGGACCTTTCTAAACTTTCTCTGTCCTTCTTATTCCAGATCTGTTCACAAGTGCCCACAAGGACTGCCCCAGGCCCCAGGGCACCGACCTTGTGAACACAGACCTGTCGTCCAGTCACCCGCCCACTGTGATTGCCCCCGACCATGTCACTGGCAAGGTAACCTGTCATTCCTGCCTGCTGCTGGTTCCATTCGCCCCTACCGCTCCCCACAGTAAGGGGAAACCATTCCCTGCTCCCTTCTTCCCTGGCAGACTCAGCTTCCCCCTGGGTGATAGAGGCCCTGAGAATTTGGTGCATCTAGATGACGGTCTGGGCATCCAGGGGTCCAGCCAAACCTGTTTAGAAAACAGTCTCCCCTGAAGAACTTCCTGCCCTAATTAGCTCAGCAGGTTAGGTTCTGTTCTTTTTTTGGTGTGTGTCTGTGTGTGATGTGTGTGTGTGTGTGATGTATGTGTGTAATGTATGTGTAATGTGTCTGTGTAGTGTGTGTGTATAGTGTGTGTGTGTGATGTGAGCATCTGTGTCATTTGTGTGCGTGTGTGTGCTGTGTGTGTCTGTGTAGTATGTGCTTGTGATGTGCATGTCTGTGTAGTGTGTGTGTGTGCATGTCTGTGTCATGTGTGTGTGTGATATGTGATGTACGTGTCTGTGTCATGTCCCATGCATCATCTGTGGTGGCCAGAGCAGAACACTGGGTGTCCACTCCATCATTCTTCCACCTGTCTTTTTTAAAAAAATATTTAAACATTTTATTCAGTTATTTATTGCTAAGCAGAAAGAGAGAGAGAATGAATGGGCACGCCAGGGCCTCTAGCCACAGCAAACCAACTCCAGATGCATGCGCTACTTTTTGTATCTGGTATTACATGGGTCCTGGTGAATCAAACTAGGGTATTTAGGCTTTGCAAGCAAGCACTTTAACTGCAGAGCCATCTCTCTAGCCCTTTCCACCTGTTCTTTCCTTCCTTCTTTCTTTTTTTTTTTTTTTTTTGGTTTTTCGAGGTAGGGTCTCGCTCTAGCCCAGGCTGACCTGGAATTCACTATATAGTCTCAGGGTGGCCTTGAACTCACGGCAATCCTCCTACCCCTACCTCCAGAGTGCTGGGATTAAAGGTGTGCACCATCACGCCCAGCACCTGTTCTTATTTGAGCTGGAGTTTCTAACTGATTCCAGAGTTTTGTCATCTCCAGTGATTCTTAGGTGTCTGTGACCAAGTCCAGCTCTTTAAGAGAGTCCTCAGCTTGCACAGGAAGTGCTCTTGGCCCCCAAACAAGCACTCCAGCACTTGTTTTGTTTAATTTTTTATGTATTTGAGAGAGAGAATGGGTGCACCAGGATGTACTGCAAACGAACCCCACATGCATGTGCCACATTGGGCATCTAGCTTTAGGTGGGTGCTGGGGACTCAAGCCCAGGCTTTGAACTTTTGCACTGAGCCATCTCCCTAGTCCATAACTGTGTTTTTTGCTTGTTTGGTTTTGGTTTCTTTATTTTTTGAGACCTGGTCTCACTATGTACTCCTGGCTGGCCGAGAGCTCATTATGCAGACAAGGCTGTCCTTGAACTTGTATCAGTCCTCCTGCCTCTGCCCTCCTGAGTGCTGGGATTATAGACATATGCCCTGGAGGAGCCCCAAACACTCATCTGCTCACTTGTGGCCACAGTGGAACAGCTTGCAGGGGGTCCACAGGTTCTCTGCCTCTTCTCCCCTGGGGCTGGGGTCGCAGGCACACATGGCCATGCCCAGCTACTTCACGTGGGATCTGGAGATTTGATCTCTGGCCCCCTTAGGCCCTCATGCTTGTGCAGGAAATGTACTCAACTGCTGAGCCATATCCCCAGCCCTCATTGTTTTTTTTTCATGTGTGTGTAGTATGTTGGTGTGGTGTGGGGGGTATGCACGTGTGTGTAGATGCCCATGCCTCCATCCCTCACCTGCTTGTTTCTTTAAGAATCTCCTACTTATTCCAGAACTTGCTATTTCTGTGAGTCCCAGTGACTCTCAGGTCTCTGCTCTCCATAGGACTGGGGTTACAAGTGTGCATGTAACACCCCTAGATTTACATGGATGCTGCGGATCAAACTCAGACAGTCTCAGGCCACCTTTGGCCCTCTGCATGATGGGCAGGATGTGCTCCTAACTGCTGAGCCATCTCTCCAGTTCCTCCCTGTAGTTTTTAAAGCCCATACCGCAGGCTGAGCACTGAGTCCAAGTCATGTCATTTATAAGTAAGTATTTGCTAGGGGACAGCAGGGTGTGGCCTATCAGTGGGCAGACCTGACCTCCTGGAGCATCTGGAGGTGAATCTGCCCTCCCTAGATGCTCCAGGATGCAGCCAGGTGAGCCCGGCCTGATAGAGTTCTTTCTTCTCTTGCTTTAGGACAAGCAGATGGATTTCTGTTGGGACCCTTGGCAGGTCAGTGTCCTTGCTGTCCCCCAGTCCAGCTGACGTAATTGTTCCTTTCTCTATTGTACCCAGTCCAGGCCCACAGTCCTGTCCTGGGGGGAGGGACTTTGGGTATGGCTAGGATCCCCTGCTCTTTGCCCACTGGCCAAAGGTGGGTGGGTGATGGTCATGGTCATGTGGGGAGACATATGTCCTTCCTGGCTTACTCCTTCCTCTTCCTACAGAGGTGCTTCCAGACCACCAATGGCTACCTGTCCGACTCCAGAGCCTGCCCCAGCAACTACAGTGTGGCTGCCCTGGCCACCTCATCCCTTGTGGGTAGGTCCTGGCTGCCCTGGCCCCTCCAGCCCTTAGACCGCAGGCTCTGTCCTGGGACACACTGAGGGAGGTAGCTTGTTCAAGTCAACATTTTCTAATTGCTGGGCTTCAGGCTGGGTTTCTGCATTCAGGAGTTAAGTTGCTGGGTTCTCAGGAAGCCCTGAGGAATGGCACAGGGTTTTAGGGTGTCTGTTTGTGTGGTCCCCCACGTCATAAGGAAAGCCTGAGGTGGGAACTGTGCCCCGAGGGATTGCTCTCAGAAGGACCCATGGGGTGTGAGTGAAGCAGGCGAGGAGGCTGGGGACCTGCTCAGTGAAGGCATGGTTACACACCCTAGGGAGTGTCTCCCTAGTCTGCAGTATGGCGCCCACAGAATCCATGGCACTTAGAGACGACAAGATGGCTGGACTCCACAGTCCATCCCCACCCCGTTCAGCCCTGGGCTGCCCCTGGAGTGGACTGTGGCTCCCTGAGGCACCTGCCAGAGCAGCCCAGTTCTCTTCATGGGGAAGGACGAGTGTGAGCCAGGAGCAGCGCTGGGCAAGGGGTCCGGGCTGCTTCAGACCTCCGCTCTGAGTGAATGCAGCCCAGCCTTCAAGGCCACTCATGCCTCTTCCAGAGCTTTGTCCACACACATCAGGCCCCCGTGGCACCAGAACCCTCCTAGAGTTCTCACTGCCTCCCTCCCTGTCTTGGCCTAGGCAGCTCCTTCCCCACCAACCACCTGCCCTCTTCCACCTTTCCGAAATTGGAGCAACTTGAGGGAGCAGGTCTTCCTTCTCTCACCTTCATCTTTCCCATGCTCCTGGTCCCTCAACCCTGATGTTTCCTCTTTCTTCAGTTTCTCCCCATTGCCCGAGGCCTGTGCCCCAAAAGGCTTCAGGGCTCCCGGCTTTGGTTAGTAGAGACGCCGAGATCCGTCCAGCTCTTCACCCCCTGTCCAGCCCTGGCCCTTTCTGGGTCCCTGCACCCCCTAATCTTCCGGTTGGGCTGCTCTTCCCAGTGGTCATTTCCTGTGTGGCTCCCCACTGCTATAAGACAACCCTGAGCCCTCAGCCTGGGTCTCTAGTCCCCCAGTGTGGCCCTGAAGGGCTCCCAGACTCTTACTCTGGTTCCATTATCCCCATGTCTCCCCTGGCTGGCTGGTGTCACACCAGGCTCTCCTATGCCTCCATCCCCCTTTCATCTCTGAAATAGCCTCCAGCTCTGACCTCCATCTGTCCAGCCAGCCCAACTCCAGACCACCTCTTCCAGGAAGCTCTCACTGTTTGCAGTCTCACCCCAGCAGAGCCCAGATCCCAGAGTAGCTCCTTCAGAACTGTTGATTCATGGGTGTGTGTGTGGGGGGTGTGATCAGAAAGTAACTGAGGAGTATGGAATAAGTGGCTGGTTCAGAAACTTGTCCCAGGCCACAGAGCTTGGGGAGGGCACAACGCAGTGTGTGGGTGCAGCAAGACAAAACACCTGCTGGTCATAGGGCCTGGTCAGCTGAAGGCTTGTGAATCATGTGTGGCATTGGGGGGTGGGCAGGACATTTGGAGTTCAGGGCATTGGATAGGGTACAGACCACCGGATGGGCTGAGGTATTAGGGTTTGAGAGCATCCTACTCTGAATTGGGCCTTAAGCTGGGACAGTCACCAGTAGCCATCATGTCCCCAGGGGTGGTGCAGAGCATCAAGGACCACATCACAAAGCCCACAGCCATGGCCCGAGGCCGTGTGGCCCACCTCATCGAGTGGAAGGGCTGGAGTGCCCAGCGGTCAGGCTGGGAGCTGTCCCTCACCGACGATGAGCATTACAGCTGCCTCTCAGACGAGCTGCGCGAGGCACGCTTCGCAGCAGGTCAGTGGGAGGGGGTTTGGTGGAGGAGGAGCTCTGCAGGGTGAAGCTGGGTCACCCCGTGGGCATTGTCTGGGCAAGGACAATAAGGACACTGAGTGGATGGGGCACTTAATGACCTCCTTGATCCTCTGGGCAGAGGGGGTCAGCTGGACACCAATCCCCAACTCACCCACATCCCCACTGAGCCCAGTCTTGCTGACTCCCAGGGGTCGCTGAGCAGTTTGCCATCACAGAGGCCACTCTAAGTGCCTGGTCCTCACTGGATGACGAGGAGCTTCACCCGGAGAATAGCCCCCAGGACGCCGTCCAGCTCCCAGGTACAGCTGAGGGACAGCAGGGCGGTGTGAGCAGAGCAGAAGGATCCGAGTTCAATTCCCCAAACCTTCGCTGCTTCCTCTGTATAAAATGGGGCTGGCGGTCCCTGTCCTCAGGCAGGAAGAGCATGGTGGGGATGGGCATGGCTTAATGTACCAGGTGCATCGTGGGTACTGCTTCCCTGGAAAGCGGATTCTGCTGGTTCAGAAACTCACCCCCGAGTCACAGTTAGGGGTATCAGAGCCACTGTGATATTTAGAACCCCAAGTTAAGATGGGGGTTTCTCTGAGCCTGGCTCTTGAATGCATCTCACTTCGTCCTCCCTGTGACAGGGAAGGGAAGGGAAGGGACAGGGGCCCCTACGGAGCACCAGTTAACCCAATCTTCACAGCCTGCTCTTAACTACTCAGCTCCCTGCCACAGGGAGGAAACTGGATGCAGAGAGGTTCAGTGACTTGCCCGGGGTCACACAGCTCAGCAGCAGCAGCACAGCAGGTGTCCTCCACCTTGCCCTGCCTTCTGCATCCAGGGTGGGTGGGAAGATGGATGCACAACTCTGTCCCCTCACTTGGTGTTCCAGACTTGGAGAGCATCTACCTTCAGGACAGCCTGATGAGTGGACCCTCACAGGACGACAGTCTCCTCTCTCCTGACGTTGGCTGGCCCTCACCAGAGAGGCTCCCCAGTCCCACCCAGCAGCATCGGAGGCGGCTGCCTGGGGGTCCAGGGCCGGATGGTGGGGCACGTCTTCATGGCTCCCTACCCTCGATGGACAGCGGCTCTCTCTCAGAGGAGGAGGACGAGGTGTTCTATAACTGAAGGGCTGGGCCCCTCCAGTGCCTGTTTGCCTGGTGGGAGCCCAGGCAGACCACATCACCAGTGTAGCAATGGGTGTTTTGACCCCTTGGGGCAGGCCTTGGGGCAGTGAGTGGCAGGGATGGGGCAGCTCTCTTGTGGACCACTCTGTGCCTCTATGGATCTACCCCAGTAGTGGGAGCCCCTCGCCCCCTGATCTGTGAACTTGGCCCTTCCAGGGCCTTTGTCCTCTGCCTGTTCCAGGACTCTCAGTAAACACCAGGGCAATGGGCCTCAGAAGAGCTGCCAGGAATACAAGCATGGAAGGACTCTGAGACCCACTTGGAGGGGGCCTGGGGAGCCAGCCTTGACCTGGGCTTAGCCCTTCCCCACTGTGCACCTGTCCCATGGAATATGGGGCCACTTTTTTGGTAGCTGAACCATTCCTCATTTCCCTTCAGTCTCTGGAGGGTTTGACTTCCTCTTCGTCTCACCTGCTTCCTCTGTGATGGCCCTGCCCTGCTCCTGTCTCCACATTGTACCCCCTTCATCTCCCACAAGGTTGTCTGGTGACATTAAAGTGGTGGGTTCATCCTGGATGAACTTGGCCTGGTCTCTCTGGGGAAAGTGCGTCACTGAGCCATGGACAAGGAGTCTGGGGGGCTGAGAGGCCCCATGGGTTCATGGACTTCCCAAGGAGCCTCACATGGGGACCCCACTTTATCTGCTAAGGAGAGTAGACCTGGAGAACAGGGCCATGCACAGAGTACTGTGAAGCATCGTAAGGACGAGAGCAAACATTGTAAGCCCTAGTGGGGACCCCCTCTCTTCCCTGCCTCCCTGCAGGAGTAGAGCCTGAGGAGGCCACAGGGCCTCAGCTTGCAATGCCCTTGTAAGCACCAGCCTTCCCAAGTACTTATGAGAGACAGCACAATGAGGACCCAAAGGCCCAAGTGGACACCCTTGAGGGAGAAGGGGATGATCAGAGGCTCTGGGCATGAATTTTTATTTTTCTCAGGAGCTTCTCACTGGGAATAGACAATTCTCAGAAGACACACATGTCTGCCTTTGGGGAAGGAATACATCCTCAGGTCCATCCAGGGTACGATTTGGTCCTCCACCAATAGGACACAATGAATGGGGTCTCCTTCAGTGCTGGATAGAGCTGCTTGCTGCTGTTCAAGGAGCTCAGCTGGGCTGGAGGGCCTGGGTGGTGATGAGGAAGATGGCTGCCTCAGGCTCAGGCACCAGGTAGTGGGCCACCTGTTTTGACCCGCAGGCTTGCTCACTTGGGGGCAGGTGGATTGATTAGGGTAGAAATTGCTTTCTTCAACTACAGCAGAGAAAAAAAAAATGGTGAGAAAAGGAAGAGTTAAAACAGTGGAGACACCTCTGGCTTCTGGCATCGACTGCTCGCTTCACTGAACCCAAACAGTGACAGGCTGATCGTTGGGGGGGTCTAGGCCTAGTGGCCACTCTGGGCCAGGAAGTGGGCTCAGCAGATTCCTCTGAAGCCCACAAGCTTTGAATGTTGGACGCCCCATCTCCTCCGCTTTGTCCACCCTGGAGACCCTGGTACCTCCACCCAAGACACAGAGCCCACAGTTCGGCCTCGCGACGTCACAAACAGCGACTGAAGGTTCAGCAGTTCAAAGAGACTGTGTGTCTGGAGGAGGGATTGAGAGGAAATGCTGGGACAGGGAACATCCAGATTTCTGGCCCACACACCCCATCTTTTTGTCAGGAGCCTCTCCCCGTGAACCTGGGGCCAAGCTGCAATATCCAGCCTAACCACTAGAAGGAGCTAGAGTCCATGCAAGAAATTGTACAAAGCCTCATCAGCCCTGACTGAGACTAGGCCCCAGCCTGGTCGGGTCCCTGGCCTGATTCTACTCCTTCCCCACCCCAGGTACCAGCTCTGTCCTGAGTGTCACCCAGGAAGAAGGTGCCAGCCTCAGATTGGCCCCTGTGTGTATGATGTTTTTACCACTGCCACTTCCCTAGTCTCTGCATGGCTCCAGCAACTACTATGCCCACCTGCAGCCGAGGAGACAGCCCCAGGGCAGTGGAAATCAATGCTGTCCATAGGCAGAACCCGTTCCCCATCAGGCCTTCCTTTCCACCTTACCTGGTAGATAGAGGTCTCTGGGGACAGCTGCAGGGTCACTGGCTGTGTGGGGCAGCCCCCAGCCAAAATGTCCTGGAGACAGTACTGGGATGGGCAAAGACAAAGGACCTGGGTTGCAAGTCTCCAGGGCCTCCATCCAGGTCAGCCGGCTCTTCCCCTCACAGCCCTGCTCACCATCCCCACCCTGTCCCCACTCCTGGCAGGAGGACTCACCTGTTGGCTTGGAGCCCAGGAAGCTGGCTCAGCCTGGAGGGCCTGGACCAACTGGGTCCTTTCCACAGTACCCACCAGGATCTGAGACTCTAACAAGTGCAGAGAAGGACATTTTAATGAAGGAAGTCATACTCACTGAACACCTACTATGTGCCAAAAATGGTGCTGTGTGTTCCCAAGCCCTGAGGAAGCTTACAGCAGTGTATGGTCTTATTAGAATCCTCATCACCCAATTTATAAAAGAGGAAGCCAAGCTCAGGCACAGAGGGACTAATTGTCCTTCCAGACACAGGTTTGACAGCTAAGAAGGCTGGGCTCCTAGAATCCAGAGAGCAATTCCCGGGCTGCCTTTACAAGCACCCCGTATCTCTCCTTTAAACATGCTCTCAGTATGCTTATTTTATCCATGAGAAAACTGAAGCTCAGAGATGAGAAGGGACTTGCCCAAAGTCACACAGCTGTCCAGCTGCAGCCTGGATTCAGAAACACACCCAACACCCTGCTTGACACTTGGGGGTCTTAGAGGAAGACACAGGGACTCCCCACCCCACCTCCCAGGCAACCGACCTCCCCACTTCCAGCTGGGCACCTGTACTCTCCACCAGGGCATATTGGGTCACATCTGTGGAGGTCACGACCTTGACCACCTCCTCCAGTGGCATGTCCTTGGCCAGCGTGGTGATGCTGGTGTTCATGAAGTGCTCCACGGTCACAGGGTAGGAGCTGTGGGGCAGGGGGAGCTCCATCAGGTCCTGGAGTGCAGGGCTATCAGCCCCCAGGATGAGGCAGGGGCACCCAGGGGAGCCTTCCAGGGATGGGATCTATGATTCCTGAGTGTGGGGTTGGGAAGTCTGAAGGATTCCTTGAGTGAGTGCCTCTGGACCTCAGTGGGGAAGGACCCTAGAGAACGTCTTACTAATGGTCACATTCTGCACCTTCTGCCCCCAGGATCCCCGACACCCTAACACCAACCCTACTGAGGTCTGCATTGCCTATTAGCCTACCTTGGAGAACTTTTTTCTTGCTGCTTTTCTTCCTCCCTCTCTCCTGCCCTCCCTCTCTCCCTCCCTCCTGCCCTCTCCCTTCCTTCCTTCCTTCCTTCCCTTTCCTTTCTTGGTCTCACACAGCCAGGATGGCTTCAAACTCACTATGTAGTTGAGGATGACCTAGAATTTCTAATCCTCCTGCCTCTACCTCCCAAGTGCTGGGAATATAGGTATGAGCCACCATGCCCAGCTGGAATTTCATTTAAAAAAAAAAGATGTGTGTGTGTGTGTGTGTGTGTGTGTGTGTGTGTGTGGAGAGAAAAATCTTAACGCCTAGAAAGCGTGAGAGAAATCATCGCTTCCACCCAACAAATGAGGAGCTGGGGGTTTGGAGAAGGAGAGCAGTTTGATCTCCAGAGCAGGGACTCTCTGGGCCTCTGAGCCCTGCTGCTCTGGGGACAGAAGCTGGTCCAGGGATGCGCTCAGAACCCATGTCCATGGAGGCACCTACCGCCCAGTGAGGGCAGCAGAGCAGAAGGGAGGGAAGGGCCTCACTCTTCATGTGACTTAGAGCAAGACCTTGCCCTGCCTGAGCCCCAGCTTCCTCGCCCACCACATGGAGCCCTGGGAGCTTGAGTGTCAGAGGGCAGCTGTGGGTCAGCTCCAATGACCTCATGTCCAAGGTTAGGGCAGTGACATGTTTTTTGGAGGTCTCACCCGCACTCAAATCCCCCCCAGACAGGTCACCGAACTGGAGGCTCACCCGATCTTGCGGCCCCGAATCCTTGGCAGGTATGGCAGCTTCTTGGCCATGATCGTACCGTTGTAGAAAGAGGGCTGGAAGTTCTGGGAGATGACATTGGCCGCCAGCACTGCCATCAGCACGGGCAGCGCATGAACGATCTGGCCGGTCAACTCGAAGGCCAGCAGTGCTGTGGAGATGGTGTGGGTCACTGCCCCTGAGAAGGCCGCAGCCCCTGCAAGGACAGAGCAACCGAGGCCGTGATCACCCAGAACGCACGGTTGGCATGGTTAGGCTCAGCTGCCCAGAGGGCACACACTGATGAGTGTTGGGAATGCCCAGTGCCTCTGGGCATGGCAAGAGAGGGGGGAGGAGGGGCAGTGGAGAACAAGAGAGAAATGGAGAGAGAAGTGAGAGGCTCGGAGGGGACAGAAGTGCATGAGGAATCGGGGACAGTTCAGTGACCACTCTGTACCCTGCACATGCCCTCTGTTTCAGCCCAGCCCCATGAGCTTTGCCCACCTGCCAGGCCTAGGCCACTCACCTGCCAAAGCATAGCCACCAGGCATGATGGGGTTGACCACACCTCCAGCCACAATGCCCTCTGGGAAAGCGACAGAGAGTGCCTCTCCCAAGAGGCGCCCGATGGCAGCTCCTGCCACAGACTCAGGATGAAGGAGACAGCCAGGCTGAACAACTCCTAGGCTCCTCATACTCTAGGAGCAGCCTCAGGACCACTCTGGGTGAAGGAGGTGTGGGGGAGCCATGGCCGTTCCTTAAAGCCCCTGGACCTTCTCCCTGGACCCCAGGCTCACCGATGATGAAGATGGGCATGAAGTACCCAGCGGGCATGGGGATCGTGGTGGCCAGAATTAGCATCCAGAACTGTGCCCAGATGGGGGAGAAGACCAGAGGGCAGAAGTTATAGGCACCAAGGACAGAAGTGGACAAGGGTGGGTCAGGATAGACATGGGGAGGTTCCTAGAGGAAAGGGTGCCCATGGCCTGTAGCCTTGCCAATGTCTGGCATTAGGGACAGTATCAACAAGGAGAAAGAACCAAGCCCTAGAAACGTGCCCACTGTGTGCCAGGCACATGCTAGAGTTGTTCCTTTCTACCTTTCAGCCTTCCCTTTAGGTAGAAAGTGTAACTATCTTAAAGACGAGGAGATGAAGAAACTGAGGCTGAAGGGGCTGGGACAACTTTACCAAGAGCAGAGTGGGCCAAGGACAGATCAGGAGCCTGAGTACAAAGGGACACTCCAGGCTCCAGCTGCAGGGTAGCCTCATCCCACCCATAGTTCACCTCAGCTTTCCCCACACAGGGAGCTCACCTTCATGACCAAAAAGAAGGCCAGTGTCCCAAAGATGGTGAACTGTGGGTGGTACCATTCGAGCCATAGGTTCTGGGGGTCAGGCTCAGCAGGCCAGGGTGAGGAGGAGTTCCTGGTCATCAGTGCCCATGAGTTGTTGTCAAACAGTGTGGCCAAATGCTGCCCCATAGACAGCTGGTGACAAAGGCAATGAGTTTAGCATGTCCCCAACTGTCTCACCACCCACCTGAGCCTCAACTGCTGTGCCACTTCCCAGGTGGGCACTGGAGACTCTTCCTCTGAAAAATGACCACAGGCATCTCCTTTAGTAGCACTGTGGGCACTGAGTGAGATACACACACAGAGGGGACCCTAACGGGAGGCTCCCCACTCCCACCCCAGCTCGGCGCCCTTACCCGAGAAGCCATGAAGCGGCCCAGGCCAGGGGGATAGGTGATGGAGGCCAGGAGCAGAGCAGCCAGAGCTGCGTACAGAGGCTTGCTGGGGCAGGGGAGGAAGAAGCTTCAGTTTGCTGACTCTCCTTCCCTATGATGTTGGGGTATACTGGGGCTCCCCAGTAGTGAAAGGTTCACGACCCTGATGCTCACACAGAGGGAAGAACTGGGGGGGGGGGAAGGACAGGAAGGAAAACTGCCAAGAAAGACACCACCAGAGAAAAAGCAGGTGCAATGAACCCCGGAGGCCTGACGTGGCTGAAGGAGTGTGGGAGACAGGAGGGCTGGAAGGAAGCACCAGCCAAGCCCAGGTAGGGAGTGGCCTTCTGGCCTAGGATAGGAGGAAGGGTGAGGAACACCAAGTTCAGGGGCAGAGAGGTTCAGGGAGGAGCAGAAGCAGGGGCTCAGTGGTGGTGTGTGGACCCAGGGAGGGGAGGGATTCAACAAGGGTCTTGGTTTTCCAGTAAGTAAGGCTGCAACTGTGGGACTTGACAAGATAACATTAATGCAGAAATAAAAGTACTCTGAGTGGGGTATTAGATGGGGAGGGATTTGAGGGGTGAAGGGTGAAGGGAAGGATCTCAGTAAGAGGGTGTGGCTTTTTTTTGTTTTGTTTTGTTTTTAGAGGTAGGGTCTCGCTCTAGCCCAGGCTGACCTGGAATTCACTATGTAGTCCCAGGATGGCCTTGAACTCAAGGCGATACTCCTACCTCTGCCTCACCGAGTGCCTGACGAGGGTGTGGCTTTCTATAGAAGTTTGGGAATAGGCACTGCCTGAGGAGGAATACAGCCTGGCCCAGCTCACCTGGTGGCCAGCAGTTTGGAGGTGAACCGGTTAGTCTTCATGAAGCGAAGGAAAGTCCGCTGACAGAAGAGGTAAGCACAGCTCAGGACACCACAGATGGCCCTAGGGGTGGATATGGGTGTGAGCCTAGAGCTCGCTGCCTCTGTTCATGCCTGGAGAGGCCCAGCTGGAATCCCAAGTCCTGAGATGCCACTCACCCCAGAGCCACAAAAAAGAAGATCTCAGGCAAGTCAAAAGGCACATCCACCCGAAAACGAGTCTTGTGGATGGAAGTGATGGTCTCTGTGGAAGGAGGATAGTGAAGGGTGTCTGACATCACACTCCTCCCCATCCAAAGCCTGATGGTGGTGGGCCAGCGCAGAGCCTCCTAAACCTCCAGGTTTTGGTGAGGTGCCCCCAAGCCTCAGCCTCATGGCTGAGATGAGGGGGACCCCTTCTTCCCCCACATGGGCTTTCCCACTCATGGCGGAGCTCTCTGTACTCTCTCCTCTTTCCTTCTCATGTTTCCTTCAGGTTCACCATGTGGACTAAGCTCAGACCACGTGGGTGCTCCTATTCCCCTTCCTTGTCAACAGACTCTCCCTTCACTTTCTTGGCTTCTAAATAAATATAATAGGCTGGAGAGATGGCTCAGCGGTTAAGGCACTTGCTTCCAGTGCCCAAGGCCCTGGGTTCAATTCCCCAGTACCCACATATGCCAGACCCATAAGGTGGTGGCCCTGGTGCTCTCTCTCTCTCTCTCTCTCTCTCTCTCTCTCTCTCTCTGTATCTCTCTGCTTGAAAATGAATAAATAAAAAAAATTAAAAGAAAAACTAAATAAATATAATAATTTAATAACTAGCCGGGCATGGTGGCTCACGCCTTTAATACCAGCACTCGGAAGGCAGAGGTAGGAGGATCACCATGAGTTCAAGGTCACCCTGAGATTACACAGTGAAATCCAGGTCAGCCTGGGCTAGAAAAGCCAAATAATAATAATAATTTAATAATTAAAAAAAGGCTGGAGAGATAGCTTGGCAGTTAAAACATTTGCCTGCAAAGCAGAAGAACCCGAGTTCAATTCCCCAGTACATACATAAAGCCAGATGCACAAAGGTGGCATATGCATCTGGAGTTTGTTTGCAGTGGCTGGAGGCCCTGGCGTGCCCATTCTCTCTCTCTCTCTCTCTCTCTCTCTCTCTCTCTC
>PVHP010023535.1:0-27340 GCA_004024765.1 Zapus hudsonius
CCTTCAGCAGACCGGTCTCAGCAGCATCAGCAGCCAAGCACCTGTTGCCTGCAGCAATGACCTTGCTGCCTGGCCTGTGTTTTCACTCTCCTCTCTCCCAGAACCATCTTCCCCAATGCCCTCTCTGCATGCACACAAGCCTTTGTCTCAGAAGTTACTCTCAGAATGATTTCAATGTGAAATTCAACTTGAGAAGAACGTTCATGGATCTAAATTATCTAAGTTATCACAGCCTCAGAAAACATGCATGGGAATAAATCAGTCCATCATTGAACAGAACAATGAGAAAGAAAGCACTAAGCCTGATTGGAGAAAATATGCTTTTGAAATTGTTCTTTCCTTGTTTCCTGGTGGCTTTTCATTCTTTCTGCACTGCTCTGCATTTCTTCCTCTACATCAACCTGTAAGCTCCACACACCAACTTTAGTCTGTTCAAAAGCTCTGCACCTTTCTACTCACTCGGGTATCTTAGATATTGTCTAAGAATGAGCTCTTGTGTTTTGTTCCCCTGGAGATGCAGGTAAAAGACCAGAGTTGGGGTTAGGTTTAAAGTGAACCAGTTAGTGCTCTCCAATAAGATGGATAACTGAAACATACACAGATAGCAACACCAAGAAATAAGCAGAGAGGAGATTTCATAGGGGGAGATGGTCAGAACACGGGTTATGGATCCTGAGAATCCTATGATAAGTCTCTGAAGACCCAGAGAAACCAGTAGCATGGCTTAGTCCAAACCTGAGAGCCTGGGAAGCAGGCGATACACTGATGTAACTCTCAATCAGAGACTAAAGCCCTGACCATTGGAGGCCCTGTTGGTCTATCCCAGGTCCGTAGGTTGGAAAGCCTGGGGTCCTGATGTCCAAGCTCAGGAGAAATTGTAGGAGAGAGGGAATTTGTCTTCCCTCTGTCTTTTTGTTCTATACAGGCCTCCATAAGATTGTATGCCCCCTCCTGTGGCAAGTCCTCCTCCTCAGTCCGCCAACACACATCTCAATCTCCTCTGGAAACACCTCACAGGCATACCCAGAAATAATGCAATGCACTGGCATCTTTCTTGGTATCCTATAATGCAGTCCAATGGACACTGGAAACTAACCATCTCGAAATTTAGGGTATGTCCCGGATAGGATGTGTGTGAACATACTGAGGGCCAAATGGATTGTAGAAATGAGAACCAGAAGAGCCGACGAGAGAAACCATTCCCTCCGTCCTCTCACCCAGGCACAGTAGCACAAGAGAACACACAGGCCTGTGTTCTATCCTAGGCAGCTCCCCTTCTTTATGACATTAAGTGCCCTAGGAAAGCTTCTCTGATTGGTTTATAACTCCTCCCCTCTGTCCTAGTACATAGACTTCCTCACAGTGAAGAAGGTAGCAAGATTTAGTCAACTCACAGAACTACTAGGAAATGACTCACTACATTGGGAAGTATCAGTTGAGGCAAGAGACATATGAGGCTATCTATCAATCCATACTGAATATCCCTGATCATTTCCAATGCTGCTCCAGGTGTGTCAACATTATTACAATAATAGAGTTAAGCAAATAGTTATATTTGCTCTGTAACTCTTTACTGATCAGAACTCGAATTGGCTATGATATAGGAGACCTAAATAAGATTTAATGGAGAATAAAAGCATAAAAACACATACGACATGAAACACAAAATAAATACATAAGGGCTGGAGAGATGGCTCAGGGGTTAAGGCACTTACCTCCAGTGCCTAAGGTCCTGGGTTCAATTCCCCAGGTCCCACATAAGCCAGACCCACAAGGTGGTGGCCCTGGTGTGCTCTCTCTCTCTCTCTCTCTCTCTCTCTCTCTCTCTCTCTCTCTTTCTCTCTCTCTGCCTGAAAATGAATAAATAAAATAAAAAAGATACTCTTAAAAAAATAAATACATACATAAGAAGACATGCAATAAAAATTCCCACATTATGAGGCATATAATTGGGCAAAATGCTTAAACGGACAATTTCCTAGAAATCAAGGAAAAACAAGACATGCTGAATTTTTTAACTTTCATTATCAAATTTGAAGTGTTTAACTTTAGAAACTTTAGAAAGAGTAGTGGGTTTGTGTTTATTCTAAGGTGCACAATGGATTTTGTCCTCACATTTTTGTGAAACCTGGATATCTTCACAGCTGCCTGTAGTCTCACATAATCTTGGAGGCTGAGGTGGACAGATTGGTTGAGTTCAGAAGTTCGAGACCAGACTGAATAACACAGGGAGACTGTGCATCAAAAATAAAACACAACAAAGTGTTTTTGTACATTTATGCACTGTTTCAAGGCAGTTATGTCAATGTAGAGCTATGCATACAACATGGCCCCGTAGAATTTTATAGGTACGGAAAAATTCCTATTATAACAAAACACACTTCATACCAGCTTGTGGTGATCATCGTCCTATAAACAACCCACTTGCCATTGGCTATATAAAATAACACATACAATTAGGTGCAATGCATAATACGTGCTAAAAAAAAACCAATGAGTAGAGTATTTATTATACTGCACATTTTAGAGCTGTTTTAAATGGTTTAAAAACTTTTTATATCTTTATTATCAACAATTAGATACATTGTATGAGCAAATCTTGTGATGGTACCCCCATTTCCCTCCTATTTGTCCCCAACCCACTGGGGACACTCTTCGGTGAGCATACTGGATCTGTCCATGGGGCAGGGGGTTATGAATTGCGTAAGAGGTAGCTGTTTTTTCCCCTTTGTCCATTGTTGCTGAAGGGGGCAATGTCTCTGGATCTTCTCCCCCACCATGGCTCTTTTTTATTATTATCCATAATTAGATACATTGAATGAGCAAATAATGAGTTGGTATCCCCATTTCCACAATTTCCCTCCTCCCTGTCCCCAATCAACTGGATATCCTTCTCCATGGGCAGTCTGGATCAGTCCATGTGGTACGGTTATGGATAGCCTAGAAGTCAACCCGGTTCTACCCAACTTTATATGTTGTTACTGAGGGGAGCCATGTCTCTGGACATTCTCCTCCACCATGGCTCTTATAATCTTTCCGCCCCCTCTTCTGCTCAGTTCCCTGAGTCATGGTGGGTGAGTATTAAGACTGCTTTATTGTTGAAGTCTTAGGTGCCTCTGTACTTCTGCTTTAGGTTGTGTTGAAATCATTGGTGTCTGTCTGGCTTATCCTGTGTTGACTGATTGGCTGTGGTTATAAATCTCTTGCTTATCCCACCACTCTCTGTGGGGTTCTATATGGATCCTTCATGGAAGATCTGGTGTGGCTCATCTCTTGCCAGGATGTCAGCTATTGGTGTGCCACTTGTTGGTAGGGTTGGAGGAGTCATAGCCTTCTCAATGCTTTCTGAAAAATACAAACAGAATCTCCATCAGAGAGTGAGATAATATTTCCGACCCTTCTTCTGCTCAGTTCCGTGAGTCATGGTGGGTGAGTTTTAAGTCTGCTTTATTGTTGAGATCTTAAGTGTCTCTGGATTTCTGCTTTAGGCTGTGATGGGTATCATTGGTGTCTTGTCTCACTGGCCAATCATGGGTTACCAGACTTGCTGTGGGGGTAGGTCTCTTGTTTATCTTGTCACTTTCTCATATGTTTCATTTTGTCCTTATATGATAGACCATGGGTGATTCATCTCCTGCCAGGATGTCAGACATCATCCCATGTCTTGTCGGTGGAATTGGGTTGTCCCCAGCTCTCTCACTGTCTTCTGAAATACAAACAGAATCTCCATTGGAGAGTGAAATCAGGATAGGTTGAATGAGACAACATTGCTAATTAGATAAGATTTTAACTCTTTGAAGGTGTAGTAATTGAACATACTCAACAATCACTCCACTACTGAGCTATAGTCCCAGTGCCTATTGTTATTTTAGCATATACTGTATGTGTGTGTGTGTTTGCATGTGTGTGTTCAAGTGTGGGTACACATGTGTATGTGGGTGTGTGGGCACATATGTGCATAATCATCTGGAGGCCAGAGGACAAACCTTAGATGTCATTCCTCAGGAGCTGTCCACCATTTTTTTAAAGGAGATCAGTTCTTTCATTGGCCTGGAACTCACCAAGTAGACTAGACATAGTATCCAGTGAGCACTAGGAATCTGTGTCTACGTTCCCAGCTCTGGATATACCACCATACCCAAGTGTATTTACAGAGGTCCTGAGGAATGAATCCAGGTCTTCATGCTTTAGCAGGAGCTATCTCCATGGTCCTAGTGTATACTCGTGTTTATGGAAATGTTTGCTTTTAAATAGTGTCCTGTTTCACCCTAGCATTAGCCTCCTACACCTGTCCACATCGGAGACACTAAACGACCTGTACCATCTAAGTTTGTATAAATATAGACAAATATTAATACATCAGCCAAGTCAACTGATAATTTAAAGGAAAGCTCATTGAAAACTCCTTTCTTAGGTAAAACAGGTATAATCTCATGTTAACACTATGTACAGATTATTCTTTTCTTCAGGACACTAAAAGTCACCAAAAATGAGAAATGCTAGTACTTGTGTTTTGATATCTGCAGGATAATTTTCTTCTGTGAAGAAATCTTCCCGTTCTATATTATATTGATGAATTTATCAATTGGGGCTCAGAGTACCAAAAACTTGAATTTTGAAATAAAACACACAGAGGTAAAGGAAGTCATGGCTGAATCATTTGGGAGTCATGCCAGAGCTAACAGGACCACCCAAGTGTCTGTGCTGACCACATTCTCACCCCACCCAATGCTGCTCTCTCCAGCTCCAGGTTTGAATTCTCCTTCCTGCTGATTTAAACTGTTGAGCCATTTTCCTTTTCTCAAAAATTAAAGTGAACTGATAAGATTCTGTCATTACAAAACATGTGTTTATGCCAGTCAAAGTATAGGGAAGTTCCCTAGAGTCATCCTCATGGTATCCACCAACCTGTCCTCCCTCACACGATCTTCCTCGTGGCATAGATCTTCTGACTAGCAAGCCTGGAAGAAAGATGGAGTTGCCCAGTTCAAATTTATTGGTCTTCTATTACTTCAGCCAATAACAATTGATAGTAAATGAGGCTGAAAGAGAGACGTGGCTCTGTCCTCCTCAACCTCAATCACTACTGCTTCCTCGTGAGCACGTGAATCTGATGTTCATGTGTTTCTTGTATCTACCTCCACAGTAACCTGCTCCTTGGACATTAATCAGTAGGACTCTCCTTTTCCCTCCCTCCCTCCCTCCCTCCCTCCCTCCCTCCCTCCCTCTCTCTCTCTCTCTCTCTCTCTCTCTCTCTCCTGTACCCCTCTCTTTTCTTCTTCCTCTCCATTGGGTTCCTGAAAAGTTGGGGGGGGAAGGGTTGCTTATTGATATCACCAAATTCCAACAGAAAACAGTGACTCATTTTTTTTGGGGGGGAGAATCTAGAAGAATTTTTGAATGAGCTCAGAACTTCAGAAATATAAGAGAGTAGATTGGGAGGTACACTCAATATGTGCACATACTGATCCTAAGGTCAGTGGTTGGTGAACAGGGTAGGAAAAATAGGAATATTTTAGGATAAGCCCCAACTGGTGTTTAATACACTTGTTTTGTGGCAATAAGGAAATTATTGTCGTATCTCATTTTTTTTCCTCTGTTCTCTCCTTATCATAAGAAACAGTGAGTATAAGAACTCAGCATTGGCAGAATGACAGAATGCTAGCCATGACTGTTGAAAAGATAAACACAAGTTACTATGTTGCATGAGTGACCTGCTAATGGAATTTAACAAATTCTAAGTTGTAAACAGAAGTGTTCTTACACTAACAAACTAACACTCTAAGAGAGAGGAAGAGAAGTAATCATTAATCAAATTACAATACTTGTCAGTGTGAAAACACATTATACTCTAGCAGGCTTTTTTTTTGTTTTGTTTTTGTATTTTAGTCTTGCTGCTTAGGCTTTATGCTTTAAAAGAGTACTAGCTGCTTAGTTAATATTACTGCCTGACTAGTGAGTAAAAATAAGAACCATATGACAGGTCTGTTCCTGACATTCTTTCCTATACAAAGGTCAGTTGCCTGAGCAACAAAGTTAAGACATAAATGTAGTTCCCGGGACTGAATTGTTTATAGATAAATCATAAATCTAAGCATGAAATTTGGTACAGTTATCACAACTTCTCTCAGATGACATTTTAATTCTGCTGATTTTCACATAGACATGAGGCATCTTGAGGTTTGGGGGCATTATGTATAACAGATGAAGAAGGTTTGGGGGACAGGGTAAACTGAATTCAAATCAGGTAGGAATTCAAACAACAAGCAAAATCTATCCCTTTTCCCTGATGAGCCCACTGCCTTCTGAAATCCCACTGCTTTTCAAGAAATAAAAACATAAACTATCATTTTCCTGTATTTTCAACACATGGGAGGGTTAGATGACTCCAGCACCCAAGCTTAGAGTGGGCAGCCATTACTGACCCTGCAAATAGATAGTGTCTTAGGAGACCCACGGGATCAGGTGTGTAGCTCTGATAACACACTGACAATTCTGATAACACACTTCTTCAAACACCTTGTTTCTGCAAAAAGCCAAGGCATGACTGGTCTCAGAAGAAGAGAGGAGTGAAGTTGGCAGCATCCAAAATCTTCTCATTCTAATCTAAAGTCTTTATTTTAAACAAACTCAGCTTAAGACAAAAACTCTAAATCTATCGCTGACAGAATTTATCTTTAGTGGTGGCAAAAATAAATTCTATTGCAGCTCTACCCCTGTCTCCATCAACCCACTCAAAGCTCCCAATAAGCATACCAGTTATGTAATAGTATTATACTTTCTGTGAATATGCAACTTTAAATGAAGTGCTATATTTTCATCAGCATCAAAGTAATCCCTCCTAAAGCATGCCATCTGGATTAATGATAGTAAATTGACTATGTAAACACAACTCTAGGTATTCTCCCGCAGAGTGCTATCTTAATCCTACTTTTGACATCCTATGTGTCATTTAATTCTCAGCTTTGTGAATAACCATATGCAAGAAATGTAAATAGATTTAACACAACCACAAAATTATTGACCATAATATACACACACATGTATATATATATATATATGTGTGTGTGTGTGTGTGTGTGTGTGTGTGTGTGTGTGTGTATAAAACCATGCAATTAGCTATATACATAGTCAATGATATATTTGGTGGCATTAATCTTAGTACTTTATTTCCCATTTTTATTATATGGTATTCTCCAAGAAGCAACTTAAACCTTTTTCAAAGGTTATTTTAATTAAAACATGTAAAGAATTCTATTGTCACAGGTAACAGTTCAAAAATAACACATATGAATCAAAGCAATTTAGTCAAATGGACATTCCAGTTATATAACATACATTCTGTCCTATTCAGGGACACATAGTGAGGGGATCTGTCTGTCCTGGGTCCTCTGCTGATATTTGCTGTTCCTGATGCAGGTTATTTGATTTCATCAAACTGTCTTGGTTTCCATCCTCTTCCTCTCCTCCCCTCCTCTCCCCTGAATATCTTCTCTCCACTGAATATCTCTTTCTCCTTTCTTTTCTCCCTACTCTCTGCCCATTAGAATTCAAGGAGAATCCGAGGATGTTGTGACTAATGTGTAGCACACCTTCTTACAAATGCTCAGAGATGACCTAGAAAACCGCCTTTGAAACCAAGAGAGAAAGGATATTAAAACTAATAAGAAATGAGATCAATGTCCAAAGGGAGCAGAGAAAGTTCAAAGCATGAAGCAGACAATACAAAATCTGTGAAAATGATGGAATATTCTCTAAGAGTGTGCCTGGAAGTCAATGTGTTCAGATAGTAAAGCTGGCATTAAGGAGCTATGTCTTGTCAGATGGTGGCTTGTTTAATCTTTCAGTGAGCTCCAGACAATCTAGGGAAAGAGAGCTGGAAAACTATTCTCTCTGTATTCTTCCAAACTGTACATTTAAGATGGGTCTTCATGTTATGTATCTGCAATTCCAGCTCTTGGGAGGCTGAAACAGGAGGATTCAGACAAGAGCCTAGATGACAAAGAAGGACCCTGGTTATGGTTTCAAATCACCTGCTCCAAGAGTGAAACTTTCACTTATAATCAAGAAAACAATCATAGCTCTCTTCACGGTTAAAAGGCACTATGACCAAGAATGAGGAAGTGCTCTGAGTCACTTACTTTTTTGTCCAAGTCATGGCCAAGGCTGGCAGAGAAAGGAACTACAGTAGGAAAGAATTGTTTATGTCCTCATGTCACCTGCTTTGTGGGAGGAATTATCTGAAACCTGAAGAAATTAAGTTGCCTGAGGACAAGATTAAACAAAACAAAGATTCCCTTGGGGTTTGGAGGAATGGATGGTGTGTAAAACACAAAATTCTGAGGAAAGTTTTCTTTCTTTCTCTCTCTCTCTCTCTCTCTCTCTCTCTCTCTCTCTCTCACACACACACACACACACACACACTGTAATGCTACTATTCTAGAACCACAGCAGAATTGATTTAGGTTATGTCAGGCCCTCCTTGTAGGACATGCCCCTTATTCTTTCAGAGTGTCTCAGACTTGATTTTCTCTAGAGAACTACCTGGATCCAAGCTCCTACCAAGATGGAAACCTTTTGCCAAGGCCTTGTAGAGAGGAGGGATTAAAGATTTCTATGTTAGGGTCTGGGAAGATGGCTCACTGTTTAAAGCAGCTTGCTTGCAAAGTATGCCAGCCTGGATCTGATCCCTCTGTACTCAGGTAAAGCCAGAAGCACAAAGTGACTCGTGCATCTGGAGTTCATTTGCAGTGGCAAGAGGCTCTGTTGCACTCATACTTCCTGTCTCCCCTTTCAGATAAATATTTTTTTAAAAAATGGATTTCTATGTCAGAGGCCATGCAGTGACAAAACTGTCTTTCTTCTTTCTCTTTTCTTTTCTTCTTTTTAGTGACAAAATTTTCTGATAGTGCATTTTAGATAAGAGTGGTTTCATGGGCTTGGAGAACCATATTGCAGCCAGGGCTCACAATCCATTTCAAAAACGTGGGGTTTCATAGAAACTGGCTGCTCCAGGCTTCTCCTGTCATAGCTTCAGTTTTGGAGATTACAAAATGGGCTTGGGAACAAAGGCTCAGCACAAAAGTCTCTGCTCTGCCCCCAAGCCCATCGGCTTGCCCTTGACATCTCCAAGCTGGCCCTTCAATGAGCTCTCAGCCTCCCAGCGCAGTGCATTAAATGTTAAGACCTGAAGCGTCTATTTCTTAAGCTTGGTCACTAAATTAATCTTTACCTCTGGCCAGCTATGAAGTCAAGTTAATGAGGATGAAGCCGAGCTGAGCTGGGGCATATTTTAGCTGCAGGCTGCACCTCAAGGCCTCATTCTCTGGCAGAAGAATCAGGACAGCTCCCTCCTGCCATCAAAAGCATGAAGCAGAGTTGCTCTTGTGAGAATTCAGGAAACTTCCCTCCCCTCAAGCCCCACCCCTCTGTCTATTAGGAACTGAAAGCCTGGTGAAGTGATCACTCCAGCACAATGCTTGTCTTCCCCTCACAACAGCTGGACTTCCTTTGTAAATCAGTTGCATATTAGTGAGTCTTTTACCCAATCCAGCACTGTGTGCTGAGGCTGCAGAGAAAAGAAAGGGTCTTCTCCTGGAGACCTCAGTGTGATGGATTCAAACACACACAGCCAAATGTTCAGTTCTTGATGGCCAGCGAGGGCCATGTCACCCTAGAAGGTGGTCAGTGCCAGCCCCACTCCATCTGAGTCCTACCAAGACCCAGGGAAGGGTGCCAATTGTACCCTCTGAAGAATAGGAAGAAAGAGAGAGACCAGAGGGTTATATAAGCTTTCCTTGCTTTGTGCTTTATTTCTCTGAAGTCTTCTGGTGAAGTATTTATTTTTGGACATATAGCTAGGGAATGGTTCCAACTTGTTTGGGCTCTGACACCTCAGACAAGTCACAAGGCACAATGCTGGGGCAGATGCAGATCCAGACTCCCAGGATTCCCATGAATGCTCAATGTTGGACATGTCACTTGACTTCTATGACCCTTAGGTTTCTCATTTGGAAACAGTGGGTTTGGGGGAAAGATTAAATCACAGAGTGCCTGAAAGTTGCTTGACAGGATTCTTGGTTCAAAGTACGCATGAAGGGAGGATTATTCAGTCAGGACAAGTGTGTGCCATAATTATCACAACAATCAATAAATCATGTAGCCACACCACTTAATGCAAATATTAAACATCACACAACTATCAGCGATCTTTGTGTTCTTGGCTTTTGATTCAGACTCTCTTTTAAATGTAAAGATGGGACAGTGTATTCTTTAATTCCTTATCTATTAGATAAACCTTCCTGCTCACCACTTTTGTTAAAAAAATAAATAAATAAAAGGAAGAAGCAAAGAACATACAAGGTAAAGGGCCCCCCCAGAGGATTCCAGGTACAGTTGTGGGGTGTGAGTAGGAGGGAGAGCAGTGTCCTCTCAGAGTTTGTCTACAGAAGAAAATACTGGCAACCCCAATGTCATTTTACTATTATAGGTCTAAGTAAACCACCTGGTACTGCTTTTTAAGAAAAAAAATTGCATAATACATGTCAATGTCAGGTGGAAGACAATATCCACAGTGTGAATTACTACTTTTTCCATTAGCATGGATCATCAAGAGTTTCCTGAGTAACATGTTCAATCAAAGCTAGCCCCAAGTGAGTCCTAAAATACAGCAATGACATGGCTTCCTCTCTCTCTCTCTCTCTCTCTCTCTCTCTCTCTCTCTCTCTCTCTCTCTCTCTCTCTCTCTCTCTCTCTCTCTCTCTCTCTCTCCTCCCTGCACAATGCATCCTGAAGGCGAACGTGTGTGTGAGCAGACTGCAGCATAATCCTAGGGAGAAAATGCAGAAAATTCCAGGGAGAAAGTGAGAAGGTGCAGCGCTTGAGCATGGCTGGGAGAGGACCAGAAGCAAGTCTTTGCAGGCAGCACCAAGAAGAGCTCCTTTCTGGAAGAAAGATGGGTTAGAATGACAGACTGCTGAAGAGATTCCAGGGGATGGGATGGAGACCATGGGACATTCCAGAACAGTGCTCAGCCAAAGCAGGCTTCGGAAGTTACCTAGTAAGAAAAGATGACAAATAGGAGAAGAGATGGGTGAGAGACTGGCGATGGAGGCCCAGACAGGGATTGTCAGAGCTCTGTGAGAAGGAATGGCTCCATTGTGCTTGCATATTGAGAAGTGGCCCTCCTCTTAGCCGAGTTTCAAAAGAAGCCCCCTCTGTTCACCTTCTCATTAAAGCAGCCTCTCCAGAAAGAAGTGCCCAGAAGACCACACAAAGCAGGACATTCATCACTAGGCAACCAGTGCGCTCAATGGGAATGAAAGCTGTCGGGTACAGAAAGCTCTCTGCAGGCTTGGCGGGGAAGCCTTCCTCCCTGGCTGCCTTAGCAGACTTCACATCGAAGATGGAAAAAGTTTTCTATCGTGTTTGTTCCAGGAGCACTTGCGAAGGATGAAATCATATTTGAATTTAAAGTTGCTTTTTAAAGTAGACAAACTCATGGTTAGAGGTAAGCATCAGATTTTGACTTTAGACTGCCACCCCTTGTGACACTATCCCAGGTGTCAGGACTAAATTTAACATGCCTAATTGTCTTTGAGATTATCGAAACATAAGTAAGGATCATCCAGATACACACCTCCTTCTGGGCCAGCCGCAGACCATACACTACAGCACTGCTCACCCAAAGAATAAAATATATTCCAAGTCGTCTTTGCCACAGATAATTTTTAAACATATGTTAAGAGCTTGGAGATATTAAATTCCATAAAAAAGCAGATCTTCTTTCAGTGGTGATAAGGGACACATGGCCTTATGAGGAAACCATGCTCTGCACATCTTAGCCTGGCTTCACCCTGGGTATTCTCATGGACCTTTTCTGCAGATGGAATCAAACCATCACCTTTGGCCACAGTAATAATACTGCACCTCAGCTTTATTTTAATTTGCTGTTGACAAGACTTTTTCTCGGCTACTTAGCGGAGAAATATCATCCCTTGAGAAATCATCTTTAGCATATCAGAATCGCAGGTGGAAAGCACACTCTGGACACCTGGGGAGGTTTTCTCAGAGAAGACACAACTCAGTTGGGAGTGTGCAATTAGAATGTTTTTTTTTTCATCTCCAAGTATTCTTAGTAGTGGGGCGAATTCTTTTTTACTTCTGTTTCAAAAATGATTTTTTTTATTTTGCTTTAAATCTTACCACCTAAAAAGGAATTTTAAAAAATATTTGATATAAAATTTTAAAAATATTTTTATTGATTTGAGAGAAAAAGGCCAACAGTGAGCATGGGCACAACAGGGCCTCCTGCCACTGCAGACTCCAGACACATGTGCCACTTTGTGCATCTGGCTATACGTGGGTACTAAAATTGAACCTGGGACCATTAGGCTTTGCAAGCAAATGCCTTTAACCACTGTGCCATCTCTCCAGCCCTTAACATGCATTTTTATTAGTGCATAATTGTTGTACATAATAATGACTTTATTATGGCATTTTCATAAGTGCATATAATATACTCCGACCATATTCACACCCTATTGCCCTCTTCTCTCCTGCCCCTTACTGGTCTCCTTCCACATCTCAGACAGTTCCAATTCTGCTTTCATATTAAAAAAGAAATGCAAATATTAAACATCACACAACTAACCCTAACCCTTCCCAAGGGGCTGGGAAAATAGTTCAGTCTGTAAAGTACTTGTCTTGCAAAAATGAGGACCTGAGTTTGATCCCTAGAATCCAAGTAAAAATACCAGTTGAGGCAGGTTGTGGTGGTGCACATCTTTGATCCCAGAACTCTGGAGGCAGCAGACAGAGGTAGGAGGATTGCTGTGAGTTCAGGGCCAGACTGGGACTACAGAGTGAGTTACAGATCAGCCTGGACTAGCCTGAGAGACCCTACCTTGAAAAAACAAACAAACAAATACCAGGTGTGGGTGTATACCTGAATCTCAGTGCTGGGGAAGTAGAGAAAACAGAATCTCTATTGCTTGTTGGTAAACCAGACTAGCCTAATTGGTGAGCTTCAGGAGCACGCACACCTATGGACACACACACACACACACACACACACACACACACACACACAATTTTTAAAAAGGTGAAAAACTTAGCAGCTGTTGTGGTGACACAGATTTATATTCCCAGTCCTTGGACTATAGATGCAAGAGGATCAGAAATTCATAGACACTCTCTTCTACATAGTGAGTTTGAGGCCAGCCTGGGCTACAAGAGACCCTTTCTCAAAAAAGTAAAAGAAGAGGAAACTTAATATGAATCTCAGTTGTAACATTAGCTCTTTCACTTCTACCAAAAGGATTAAAACATCATCACAGTGTTTGTACTGACTGCTTAGGTATCTACTGAAGGCTGGTAGGATAAAGGCTAGGTCCCCCAGGTGACACTCTTGAAGGGGATTTAGAAACAGAGGCTTTGCTTTTGTTAGTTTTAGGTCACTATGACTGAAATACCTGACAGAAACAAGTTCGTGTAGGAAAGATTTATCTGGGCTCACAGTTTCAGAGAGTTCAGTCAACCGTGGAGGGAAGAGTGTGGTGGGGTAGTGCTGTTCACATCACAGGGCCAAGAAGCAGAGAATGAGGAATGGAGGTACTATGCTAGCTTTCTCCTGTTTTCTCTTTAACTGCAGACCCCCAGCCCTTGGAGGGTGCTCCCCTCCTTCAGGCTGGATTCCCCCATACCAAGTTAATCATCTCTGAAAATGCCTTGGCAGATACATCTAGAAGGAAACACCTTCACTGTTGTGTAGCTAGTTCCCCTGAACTGAAACATTCCTTCCTAGAGAGAGAAGGAAGGCTCATACAACACAGTAACAAATAAACTCTGAAAGTTATAAGAGTCATTAGACCCCCTTCAGGGTATAAAATCAGTAAACAATTGCTGGGAGCTGAAACTGCCTTAAAGTTGAGCAGAGAGCTGGAGGGAGGTAAGTTTCCTGAGTTGTCACCCATGCTGGGGTGGGCTTTTCGCTGAGTCACCCATCTTCCTTTAGCTCCTCACCTCTTCCTGTGAGTAGCCCTAACACAAAGCTAGACTTGGGTAGAATCATTTCTTTATATTGTCATTGGTTCCCTATGTGAGTGGATAGCTATTCATATCAACCCAGAAAGTCATACTACATTCACCAATCTTCTAGATGACTCTAATTCCAGTCACATTGACAATGAAGATAAAACATTGCAGGCTTTGTGTATAGAATAAGATCGCTGGGGATATGCCTTAAAGGGAATCTTTCTATTCTAGCCTCTTCCTTTGTCCTTTAGTTTAAAGGTAAGCATTTTGTTTTACCTCTTATACTGCTGGGGTTTTGCTTCCACAATATGTTATGATTTTATCAAGGAACTGCTCATTAATATTTTACCTATGTATCTATCCCTTCTTTCACTTGGGCTTTTCAAGTGGTTCACCCTCTTTTAGAATTTTTTCTAATGATAATAAGCTAGTGTCAAATATATCCTATTTTCATTTGTCCGAAATATATGTATTATTTTTTTCTTTGGTTTTTGTTGAGGTAGGGTCTTTCTCTAGCTCAGGCTGACCTGGAATTCACTATATAGTCTCAGGCTGGCCTCAAACTTATGGCAATCCTCCCATCTCTCCTCTTGAGTGCTGGGATTAAAGGTGTGCGCCATCATGCCTGGCTAATACACACACACACAACACACACACACACACACACACACACACACACACACACACACACACACATATATATATATATATATATATATATATATATATATATAGAGAGAGAGAGAGAGAGAGAGAGAATTACATGCTAAGGCCTCCAGCCACTGTAAAGGAACTCCAGATGCATATGCCACCTTGTGCATCTGGCTTTATGTGGACACTGGGGAATCAAACTCTGGTCCTTCTGCTTTGCAGGCTAACACCTTAACCACTAAGCAATCTCTCCAGCCCTACATTACTCTTCTTTTTGCAAGATTTTCAGAGTCTGGAAAATGGTTTATTGGTTAAGAGTGTTTGCTTTGCAAGCATGATGACCCTGGAGCCCATGTTAAAGGCTGAGTGTGGCCATACAATCCTGTAAACTCAGTGCCGAGACAACAGGAGGGTGGCTAGGGCTCCTGTCTGTCAGTCTAACTTAAATCTTGAAGCTCCAGGTTCACTGAGAGACTCTGTCTTGGGAGAAATACAAGCAGGAAATTGATACAGGGAGTGTGATGATTTGAATCAGAAGTCCCCATAAATGTGTGTGTTTTGAATGCTTGGTCCCCAGCCAATGGCAGTTGGGAGGAACTTTATTAGAGGAAGTGTGTTGGTGGGGCTGGGCTTATGGATTGTATAACCAGTTCCCCCTTGCCAGGGTTCAGCTCACTCTCTTGGTGCTGTTTTTCACTTGCTGTGGCAGAGGTGATGTACAACCTCTGCTAATGCCATGGTTTCACCTGCCATCCTGAAGTTTCCCCTCAAGACTGTAAGTCAAAATAAAAACTTTCCTCTCATCAGTTGCTTTTAGTCAGGAATTTTTTTCCAGCAACACAAAGTTATTTACAACAGGATGACAGCTAATGTCTTTCTCCACAAACATGAAGACAGGACGCATTCATCTATCTGTGCACATACACGTGTATACAATACACATACACGCCACGCAGACTACACACACTAAAAATAGGGATTTTCCTCTGTGTAAAGAATTACAAATTGGCAGTTATTTTATACCAAATATTCAAAGGCAGAATTCCAGTGACCCATAGCTTTTATTGTTGGTGTTAGAAAGTCAGCCGTTGACCTTACTTGTTCCTTGAAAGTAATCTGACTCTTTGCTCTGGCCACTTTGAAGCTTCTTTTCTCAAGAGTGTTCTTCACTTTTATTGAAAATCATGAAAATGGTGTTTATATTTATTCCGACTAAACTGAAATTAAAAATACCATATGATGCAGCTGTGTCACTACTGGGTATTTGTCCATCTATGTTTAGTGTGACATTACCCTCAGTAGCCATAGGAATCAGCATAGGTGACCATCATGGATAAATAAATGAAGAAAATATGGCATATATACATTATGAAGTATTTTTTAGCCATTAAGAAGAAAAATAACATATCCTTTGTAGAAAAAAATAGATGAGCCAGGAGATTATATTAAGCAAAATAAAATAAACCAGACTCTGAAAATTATTTTATGTCCTCTCACCCATGGAATAAGTGTGTGTGTGTGTGTGTGTGTGTGTGTGTGTGTGTATACATGTGTGTAGAAAGAGAACAGGAGGAAGAAGGGCATAAATATGAGCAAAGTACCTCATGTACACATGAATATATCATAATAAAGTCAAATATTTGGTAGAACTAAGAACACTGATAGAAAATTAAATTAATATATATATATATACATGTGTATATATGTATATATATTAACTGGCCAGCCTTGGTGGTTCACACCTTTAATTCCAGCACTTGGGAGGAAGAGGTAGGAGGATCATTGTGAGTTTGAGCCCAGCCTCAGGCTACAGAGTGAGTTCCAGGTCAGCCTGGGCTAGAGTGAGACCCTACCTCAAAAAAAAAAAAAAAAGAAAAAAAGAAAAAAAACATTAGCTGGCTTTTGACTCTTTCCATCAGTGCTCTTCATCAGTCACTTAGCCTTCATTCTCTCTCCTCACTCCTGCATCCACATGTCCCTGAAGGGCTTTGAAGCTCTTCTGTTTTACCTTTCAACCTTTTTCTCTCCATAATTCATTCTTTATGTTTTCTTCCCATCTGCCTTTTTATTGTCATTGTCGACAGCAGCTTGCTTACAGCTGTGACTTGCCAGCCTCTGCCCTCGAGGGCTGGCACCGCAGGCCTCTTCCCACACCCAGCTTGCTCATCTGATTTGCCACACCTTAACTTGAGTGCCATGGATAACTTGCTGCTCAGTCCAGATACTGAGGTTAGTTTCTGTTACTCTTTATCATTCATAGACATTTTATTGGCTCCTGTTCATATCTGTTACATTAAGTTGTAGAGTTCCCTGTGCCCATTCTTTAAACAGAGTAAGCATGGGTGTTTAATATTGGTGTCTAATGAGTTCAGTATGTAAGTTTTATAGACCGATTTCTTCTACTATTGCATTCTTTCCTCGCTGATTTTATTTTTCACTCTATACTTTTCACTTTCCTTGAAATATACCTGCAGGAACCCTTGAGGCCTAGAATAAAGTTAACTTCCTCCAAAGAGACTCTGAATTTCTCTTCCTGACAACTGGGCTCTATCAGGCTAGGACCACCTTAAATCAAACTCCTGTCCTGAGTTTCCCCTAGACTGCCCAAAATGTGTGAACATATTCTGAAAGTCTATAGAAAATTTACCCTGTAGCTGACAGTTTTCAAAAACTATCTTTTTTCCTTTTCTAATTTCTTCCTCTTTGTTTGGTTGTAGGGCAACTTTCCAGTAGATTCTTTCTGACTCACCTTTTTCCTTGACATCCAGCAATTTGCAATTATGGCTAAAAATGGGGTCAGTCTCTTATTAGATTCTCCACTTGAGTTGGCTCCAACCCTTAAGCTATGATTCTTTACCCACGGAAGACACCCAAACCAAAGTGTAAATTTTCCTGCATTTCAGAAGGACTCCAGGGGCAAGCGGCTCCAGAGATTAGCTTACTTTGAATTGCTACTTTTTTTCTAAATTTCAGTTTGGTAATTTTAAATTATTCAATGCTTCAAGATATATTTTCAATATATTTAGTATTATTTTTGATACCAGTATGTTTAATTGTATTCACCAGGAAAAATTAATTTATCCAAATAATCTTGTCAACTATTACCAAAGTGTGACTGACTGGCCCAGGTATCAAAGTAGAGAAAATGGGCATTTTATTTCATGTATGACTACAGTTTTGCCAAGTAAGATAAATAAAAAGATTGGTCAGGTCGATTTATGGTACTAGTAAAGCAGTGTTTGAAGTCGTGAATTATGAAACAGGAGATGAATGAGAAGACAAAAATACAGGAACTGTCTGAAGCATTAGAAGTGGAGGTCTCTAGTAGCTCAAAGTACTGATCCATCAAGAATGGCATAGTGTGTGATCCTGATAGGCAGGAAGTTATGATCAAAACAAAGAATATCTACTTGTATGAGTTCCAAGAATGCAAAATTTCTTGTGACTATGGACAGCTATTATGCATTCGTGAAGAAGGCTGTTTTGAAGAAAAAGAGATAAATCTGAGAAAACTGTAAAATGAGCCAAAGAGAAGTGGAATGTGAGATGGAATAAAAGCTCGTGAGGCAAAGGCTTAGTGAGTAAATGGGATATTAATTTACCAGGGCTGAGTTCAGGAACAAGGTGGGTAGGTATATAAGGAAGTAAGCCAGATGCCATTTACCTCAGGAGAATATGACAATTAGTCTGAAGGGGAAATTCACTCTCACTGCTGTTACATCCAATTCTTAAGAAGGCAGAAGCAGTTGAATTGGGATGAGGCAAATTTGACAAAACAGCCAAATGGAACTTCTAGTTACCAAGTGGTTCTCAGCATCCATCATCTCTCTCTGGCTGACAAGGGGATCATTCCCCTCTTTGTAGTCTGAAGAGATACTAGGAAATGTCAGATATTTTAACATCAAAAGCATTTGCTTTACTAATAGTCCAAGCAAATGTTTAAAAGCTTTCAACATTTGGGTATCTCCTACATAGAGCACGGGAAAAAATAATAGAAAATATCAACAAAACTAAGAATTTATTTTAAGAAACAAAAATGCAGAAAAATATTTTGGCAGGCTATGGGAAAAAAAGATGACCCAATAAGATGAGAAATAAAACATGGAGTATCCATATTTCATTTACAAATGATGCTACCAAAACCAAAGGATTATGGGGCACTATGAATAAGTGCACAGAAACAAATTAAATAACCTTGAAAAAATAAAGTCCTAGGCACATCCAATCTACCAAGATTGAAGAGTAATAAATGGCAAACCTTAACAAGTCAATAATAAGTAAGGCAATTGAATGAGAAAAAGCGACCTGTGGAACTATCCAGACCAGAGATGTGAAATATTGGAAGTATCAAAGAGAGTCAAAAATAAATGTAGAATGGAATGATCTTAGCATAAATTTAGTCAGAGATTGATAAACATAGAAGAAATGAGCTAGAGAAAATAAACAATGATTTATGGATAATAGTTGATGAAAAAATCTAATAAATCTCAAGTAGAAAGAATAAAAAGAAAACTCACATCTAAACTGTCAATTTTATTGACAAGTCATGGCTTGCCAACCCTGGATTATAGAATCACCTCTTGATTTCTCCCAGCAACAAAGGCAACACCACCACCAAAAAAAAAAAAAATGAAAGGCTTGGAGAAAGGTCTCTTCCCAGACCCTCATTGACAACTCACTCAACCTAAAAACACAGTTTAGATGGAAACTAAGAGATATTTACCTTAGTCTAAATCTCTGAGCCTGGCAATGGGAAGCAAGTCTGCTAGGATATGTAGCACAATGGGCACAAGGCGTGGCCAATCAGAAAATGTTCCTCTCGATTTGTCCAATATCCCTCACTAGAGTTGGCTGAGCTCTACAGCACAAAGGAAATATTAACCAAAGACTTCTTAGAAGGCATCTAGAATCTGCTTTTATTTCTTTCTTTCTTTTTTGCCATGACCAAAGAGGGAAGATCTCTGGACACTTAGGTGTGGGGGCCTATCGTTTTCACAGAGTTACCAACATCACATCCAAGATGTCATCTAACAGCCCAATATGGAGGAAGGAGGAAGGAGGAGTAGGAGGAGGAGGAGGGGGAAAAGGAGGAGGGGGAGAAGGAGGAGGGGGAGGAAGAGGAGGGGGAGGAAGAGGAGGGGGGAGGAGGGGGAGGAAGAAGGGGAAGGGGAGGGGGAGGAGAAGGATTCTGACCACAGACTTCTTTGAGTACTATGAAACAGAAATGCCAGAATGAATGAATCTGAAAAAGATGTAAGATGCCCAGAACAAGCCCTTTTAGATAGACTCTCAAAAGCAAAGCCAGCACACATATCAAGAACCAACAGCAAAAGTGCACTGGGTTCCAGAGACAAAACAAAAGACAATGTTTCAAACTCCAGTACATCCTAACCGGCATGTTCAGGCAGTGTTCCCAGACCTTTCAGTTACTATTAATCATGGTTCCTAATTGCTGTCAGTTAACTAGCCCAAAACCCTTCCAGACAAAGTCATTATCCCATGAAACATGTTTTCTTCCTCAGAATGCATTTTCAGTCTTGCCAGGAACAGAACTGGTGGATTTAGGGTTCTTTTACAGACAGCACTAATCAAATTACCTAAGACCTATCCATGCTCAGGGTTACAGGCAGAATACTGGAATCAAACACTTACATTATCCTTAAGGAGTACCTTACTTTTGAAGACAGCTTAGAAGTACATGTTGTTCAGTCATTTCAAGGTTGGCCATTGGCAGAGGGACAGTCCATTCACACCCTGCCCTCTGTTCAGGTACAAAGTCTATGTACACCCATAAACCCTGAAATCATTCCAGGAAAAACCCTCGATTGCTGTCACATCCAGTACTCTCCACTAGAAATGAAAACAGGTCAGCTTTCCTTCCCTAGTGCCTGCACACAGTGGGTTCCTTTCCTAAACTTATACTTCTGAAATTCTATCTCAATTATTCTCATCACTTAAGGAACTGCTGCCTACTCTTTATTTAACTGTTCAGGAGAATTAAAAACACTTCATATTCAGTAGCTCCCAACACTGCAGATGTTCTAGAAAAGCTATTGTTCTAAGTTTCCTGGGTCACAGTTTGTCATCTCAGGACTGCAAAGAATGACAACCAAGGACAATAGAAGTGCAAGCAAAGTTTTATTGGGAAGAGAAAGTAAGATGAACTCCGCAGAATTCAGTGAGGTCCTGACAGCGTTGCCAAGTAGCACTGTGGATCTGAACCATGGGTTTTATAACTTAAGAATTAGCCTGATTGGCCCCTTATCCACATCTAAGTTAGGCATCAAGTTGGGATGAGCCTGGTTGCTTAATTTAAACATATATGAGAAATCCTAATTGGTCAAGGATTTTTAAAATAGAAATGCAGTTTATTTTAAAGCAAGTTTATGAAAGTCGAAATCATGCAAAAATACAGATTACTCTGGCATGTTGGCAAAATAGCTATGGCTGGACTTGAGTAAGGAAATACAATAGTGTTGGAGAGTATCCTGAAGTCGGTCCAACCAGATCCTTTCACCAGCCCTTGTCTTTGATTTCAGGTAGTAGAGGGGCACAGAATCAGAAAAAGGCCCTCCCACCCATGCAACAAAAGACCTACCAAAGTTCCCAAAGAGGAGAAAGAAACAGGAAGTAAAAAAGAACAGAGGCTGGTGGTCAGCTGACATCTTAATGAGTCAGGGACTTTTTGGATTTTAGCTCCTGAAACCTTTGTCTCTTTGGACTTGTCACTGATTGAACAGGATTCACTACAAAACTTCTGAGTTCTCAGAGTTCACTACCAATCTCACCAGGGCTGTTCTTTGGGGGCTGGAACCCTGGCTTATTGCCTACAAAGCTGGGCTGCTTTGCCCCCAGCCCATAACCCTGTGACTCAGCACCATGAACAAGAACAAATACCACAGTATGTGGGTCATTCTCCTCATTTTACAGTTGGAGAAACTGAGACCTACCTAGTGATTTGGCCAAGAGCACTTTATTCATTCTAGTGGTTTTCCCATCATCCCACTCACATCTTAACACTTGAGCTACAATTTCCTTTACCAAATGATTTCAGGATTCCTATAATTTTTCCTTTTCCCACAAACATGGTTGATTATTACACTCCGCCTGCATCTTTACAGGAGAAAAAAAAAGCACAACTTTTAAAAGATGTGTAGAGCTAACAGTAGTTATCAATTGATTCTTCACTGTCAGTTTGACCTGCATTTGACCTTGAAGTGTCAGTGTTACTGTGAAGATAGCAGGATGAGAGCACCGCAGATGCTGTCAAATGAAAAACTTGCTGCAATGAGCATTTTATGAAATATTGAGGCTAAGCAGAGAAACAGTTCCTCTGAAAAAAAGATACCCTCAGTCACTCCCTATACTAAATCCCAGTGGGGAGGCTGTTGGGCAGTCTGGACTGTCCGTGGCCAGCAATGACACCCTCGATGTGCTCAGCTGGGAAACATCCAAGTTCAAGACACGACCTTTTGTATTGCAGATTATGAGATCATCTTCATTCCTGCAGGATTATAGTCAAAACAGGGTTTAGTTTTCATGGGTTTATAAAAGTCTCAGGTTTTTCAAGAATCTATTTTGTATGGTGGTGAAAAAAAATATCTCAGCCTGGGTTAGAGTAAGACCCTACCTCAAAAAAAGTCAAAATAATAATAATAATAATAACAATACTAGCATGGAAGTGCTTTGCATTTTTTTCCCTCCATTGCTAGCCTACTCTATCCTATCATTCCCTGAGGTGGAAAACTTTATATTGAACACTTGTACAAGGAGACTTTTTTTTATTTTTTATTAATAAGTGAAACTCTGTATGTCCAAGTCATGTGTTGGTACCACCATTTCCCCCTCCCTGCCCCCATTCCACTGAGGGCCCTCCTCAGTGGAAATGCTGGATCTCTCCATCGGATGGGGCTATGAGATGTATAAGCAGCAGACAGTTATTTAGGGGGGAGGGCAATGCCTCTGGATATTCTCCCCATCATGGCTCTTACAATCTTTCCACCTCCTCTTCTGCAAAGCTCCCTGAGCCATGGTGGATGTTTTAAGTCTGCTTTAGTGCTGAGCTCTTATGAGTCACTGGAACATTTGAGTGTCCTCAGTGTCTGTCTCCATCACCTTGGCACAAGTTGTCAGGCTCACTGTGGGAGCAGCACTCTTGCTCATCTCTCCACTTCCTCTGAGGTTTCACCTGGGCCCTAGCTGATGTGTTGGGGTGGTTCATCTCCTGCCAGGGAGTCAGCTAACATTTCTGGTCTTGTTGGTAGAATTGAAATTGGGTTGTCCATGGTTCTCACTGCCTTCTGAAAAATACAAAGAGATTCTCCAATTGAGAGTGAGATCAGCATAGGTTAAATGTGACAAGCATTATTAATTTGATGAGATTATAATGGGGGTAGCCTCTCTTTAGGCCCCTGGTTAGTGAAAGGTTCCCCTTGGAGTCCAAATTCTTAGTGTCCATAGGAATTTGGCTTGGATCCCAGTTCCAGCTAAGGGTTCCTTGCCACTGAGTGGATTTCTTAGCCAATCAGAGAGCCCTTGATTACCCACCAAAGTTGAGTACCACTATTGCACAGGTTGTCAAATAGCAGTGTCCTCTACTTTCTCACAACATCATTGACCAATTTCCCTGGAAGCCCATGGAGCACTATAAGGCCTAACCATCTGGGAACTGGCTACCTTCCAGGTTCCAGCCAGGTCTCTTGATGTTATGTGATCACAATCTGTGCTGTCTTCAATTAATCAAGTGTTTTGACAGAAGCCTGTCTTATAAAGGGGGACCTGGACCTAATAGAAAATGGGCTTTCATTCAGTTGACTCTTCTGAGCAAACCCTCAGTGAGGTGCTAAGTGAGATCAACCAAGCCTAAGTATAAAAGAAAGAAAGAAAAGGAAGTCACAGGTAGCGATGCAGCACATTGGATGAGACTGTTGTGCATAAGAGGGCGATGGTAAAACTCAGGAGACCTGGCATGCTTTCAGATCTCATTCTGTCACTTGGCCCATGTGTTGTAAATCAGATCACATTCACTGAGCAGCCCGGAGAGGCTGAGACCTCATTCACTATTCTGCTGAGTGTCCCAAGGGGGCGGGTTGGGGGGGAGGTTAGGGAGCATACTCCCTTCCTTCATGGATCAGAATGCTAAAGGCTCTCCTTCCAGGGCTTTGAGCAGAGTCTGGAGTGGAATGAGGCATATGGTGCAGCCACAGTTCATGAGAGCACCTTGGTCATGCCATGGTAACTTTTCTCCCATGGATTGCAATGACCCACTGTTCTGGCCCTGGTTTCATGCTCCCTGCTGGCCAGGATTCAGTTCTTCTCTCTATTCAATGCAGGTTATCGGCACATCATCAAAAGCACAGTGACAAGATTTCCTGAAGCTTTCAGGTGCATTCAGCCTGGCAGGCTACAACCTGCTGCATTTCTGTCTAATTGTTAAATGAAGGCTCCTATTGCTTCCACAGTCCAGTTAGAAACCAAACAGATGATGTGTGCTGTTGGTCATTCAGGAGACAGTTAAGAGTCATTTGATTCATTATAAAACCACAGTATAATTTTACAGTGCCAACTACATCTAAGCAGTATGCTCAACTCGGGCTGAATATATATATATATATATAGCCTGGGGAAGCTTATGGGAGAAGAGTGCACATTTATTATGATATGGTAAATTCAAGACTAGAGATGAGTACAGAATCTTTAGAGGAAAAACATTCAGCCCCTCAGAAACCCCCAGGAAGACATCCTCAAAGAACCGATGCTGGGAAGTAGAAAGGGGCATGAAACGAACCAGATTCTGAACTAAAGAGAAACTGTCCTCAAAGACAAAGGAATGGGAAAGCAGAACGCTGGGTGCATGAGGCTTGTTATTAGCAGGACATAAAATGCATGCACAGGGCAAGAATGAGCAACTTGTCGATAAGGAGCCAGGTAGAGGGCAAGGCAACAGAGCTTTAAGACCTGGGCTAATCTTTAATCGATAGACACTGGAGAGCCATCAAAGGCTGGAAGCAAGGAAGAAGCAGTCAATTTCCTATGTTCTAGCTCTGGATATTGCAAAAAAGAAGGTCTTCCCAGGCTCTCCCTCTTTAGAACACAGGCACTATCAAAGCACCAGCACCCCTGATTTCCCTTGGTGGTGGTAGAAACTTTTCTTCTTTTCTGACATTATTATAAAAACAAAGAGAAAGAAAATAGCTACCAGGCATATTTCTTTATATTTTCAGCTCTTTTCTCACTCTGTAGTTTTAAAGAGAGCCAAGAAAGCAGGGATCTACACACTGCCTCCTTCCCATTCCCTACAATCAAGCCTCGGTATTGCTTTCTGAATCCAGCACGAGGAGGTGGTGGTTGGAACAGGCAGCCTGTGCATTCTCACTTTTGTCACAGTATCTCATGACATTATAATTTATACTTACTTTTCAGCTTCCCCCACCAGAACATAGACTCTCTAAAGAGCTGTGAAAGTTTTCTCGATACTCTTAGTCCTAGATGCTCTTGAATCTAGGCGAGTGCAGCTGTTCAGCTTCTGTTGACTGAGTCTATGAACAGGCACTATCTCCAGGTACGTAAGTAAAGCATGGCTCAGGACACAATGTGGCCCGGGAATTCCAAGAACCACAGCTTCTAGATACTCTTGAAAGCATTCAGGCTTTAAAGCAAAATAGTTCTTTCCAGGAGAGTTGTTATCTTAGGCAAGTGTCACTGAATAACAGATGTTCAAAAATAACAACGTTACCCCCCCAAAAAAAAATAATAAAACAGGAGATTTTGCACAGCTGATTAAAGTGAGAACAAGGAATGTGCAACTTGTCCTAAGTTAGCGCAACTCGAGAGGAGGAGGCATCAGTGGTGATTTCATGGGACAAAGGGTAGGCTGCTTGCTGTCTTCTCTATCTTCTCTCTTCTGATGTCACTCCATCACAGCTCCTGGCCAAGAATTTTGGATTCTGATTGCCCTCCCAGGACAATGAGGGGCCAGCCCCAGCCCACAGAAGCAAGAGGAGAGGTCCTTGCCCTATTGCATCCCTATTCTGCTATGTTCTCAGCCCCTAGAGTAAGGTTTTTCACACAGAGAGAAGTATGCTGTTTTCATTGTTATAGTAACTTTCATGTTGCTGGAATAAAACACTTGACCCAAAGAAAGGGTTTATTTTGGCTTCTAGACTTCAGGGGAAGCTTCTTAATAGCCAGAGGAAAGCAACGCATGAGCAGAGGCTAGACATCACTTCTTGCCACTGCAGACGGACGATAGCAGCATGAGAGTGATCTAAGCTAGCGTTGGCAAACTGGGGGCTAATAAACGTCGAAGTCCACCCCCAGTGAAGGATTCACCTCCCAAATTTCTACCAGCTGGGGACCAAGTATGAAAAACACATGAGTTTATAGGGGACATCTGATTCAAAGCACTCTCTTCTCCATCATCTGCTCTATAATGCTAGGTCAGAGATTTTTACTAGAAGGCTAATGGACCATGAAGAAGGAGTGCAAGTTTGAGAGGTCTCTCAAGAGCTGTGAAAGTTACAGAAAAGGAAAATGGGAGGAGATTGGAAGATTTGAGACAGTGGCTGTAGAGAATGAGGGATTCAGACCTGGAAGAAGATTGGTACAGGAATGGAAAAAAAAGAAGAGACAGGTACACACACTTGTTGACCTTGGTCTATAGGAAGAATAAAATGCCATTCAAGTCTTACCATGTCTCTTGTTCAGAAAACTCCTACAACCCTGTAATGCAAAGAAAAACCCAAGGGCATAGATCCAATTGATGCCTTCAGATTTTAACGTGAGTTATAATTACCGGGAAGGAATGTTTGAGCACAACTTGCTAGGCTAACCATTGCCATTTTTTAGTAGATCTGTAGTGAGGTTCAAGACTTTGTATTTATAATGATTTGAAGGTTATATTTAAACTGTGTGACACTAACTATCCTAATATGGGAAGCCTAGTATGTTGTAAAAATGAGTGAGTGAACCAGGGTTTAACAACTACGATTGGGCTAGCAAATCCTAAACTGTGTGAGTGTGTTTCCTATTGTGATCATTGTTCAGTAAGAATGAAGCCAGCGATTTCATCTTAAACATAATATTCTTTTCCCTGCCTGCCCACCCTACTTCTACTTAATAGAATTGCTTCCAGTTAACTGACATTAAACACCTGCTACCATCATTAAGGACAAGGAAAATATTTTAAAGATATAAGTCACTTTAGATATCACTGGAATTTTATTTGTAGTCAGTAAGAACTTGCTTACTTTCTAATATATATGTGTAAATGTATATATATAGTACTCTTATGATAATAACTATTTGAGATACAATGTTAGAATAATTTGGATGCTGACTGATGAAATCTACAACCTCCTAGACAGCTATTATTATTAGCTGAGTGGATATTTGGAGATTTGAAAGTCTTCAAAGAGTAAAGATAAAAGTCTAGGTGGTAAAGGTTATATCTGGTTTAAAAAAAAAAAAGACCCTAGCCATACACCCAGTGTAGACTAGAGTTGACTTTCACACACTCATGAGAGTCCATAAGCTTTCAACAAGCAACTGTGAAAAATAATTGTTATTAAAAAATAAACTTATTTATGCCCTGATGACATCACTTGTACAGATAACATCATTAAAGCATTTTCATAGTGTGAAAAAACTTATTTAA
>PVHP010023536.1:0-27289 GCA_004024765.1 Zapus hudsonius
TTTCCTTCCTTCCTCTCTCTTTTCTTTCTTTTCCTTCTCTCTGTAATCATAATATTGAAATCTTGCTTAAACCTATCATAATAGGGCTGGAGAGATGGCTCACTAGTTAAAGATAATGACCTGAGTTCAATTTCCCCAGAACCCACAGAGACAGATGCAAAGGGATGCATACATTTGGAGCCACAGTGGCTGGAGGTCTTGGTGTGCCCATTCTCTCTCTCTCTCTCCTTGCAAATAAATAAAAATTAAAAATATATTTTAAACTATCACAATAATTCTTTAATACCTTTCAACTCTATCCAATCAAGGTTTAAGTGTTCAAAGTTTCTATGATTAATTTTAGTCTTTTATTTCATTTTAACTTTTTATTGGTAGCTTCCATGATCATAGACCATAAACCACTATGATCCCCTCCCCATCCTCCCCAATATCTCTTCCCCCTCTCAATTAGTCTCTGTTTTGTTTCGCTGTCATCATCTTTTAATCCATTATGTGTAGGTTCTATGATATTTTTTGAAGTTTGTCTGTCTGAATAAGCATCCAGATAAGACGCAGATATATAATCAAAGGCTTGGTTGGTCTTTTTCAGGCTTGATTCCACAGGCAAGGTGATCTGATTGGTGAACTTTCTTTCCTCTCAGGAGGCAGGGACTGCCTGATTGGTGGGCATTCTTCTCCTATCAGGAGTCAGGGACTGCCTGATTGGTGGGCATTCTTCTCCTATCAGGAGGCAGGGACTGTATATTGGCACTCATGATCATGAACCATTAATGGCATCAGCAGCCATTAATGATTAAATATTGAGATTGCATATATATTGATATATATAAATATTGATATTGCAGAGAGTCTTTCCCTGACAATGATGACAAATATTGCTGTTCTAACCCTATAGTGCCTTCCTTGGGTGCTCAGAAGAGAAATAGTTCTGTAAGGAGAAGCTTTCCCTCATCGACTTTTGGCTGCTCAGTGGAACATTACGGAGGAGAAGCAAGCTAAACACTTGATTATTTTTCCCTTTATGTATCAGGTTTTAAAATAATAAAATGATTTTACAGTCTTTTAAATAGTTATCTATTTAAAAATATTTTATTTACTTATTTGAGAGGGGGGATATAGGCATGCCAGGACCTCTTGCCACTGCAAATGAACTCCAGACACATACACCACTTTGTGCATCCAGCATTATGTGAGTGCTGGGGAATTGAACCTATGTCGTTAGACTTTGCAGGCAAGTTTTACCTTAACCACTGAGTCATCCAGCCCTAGTTCATGAATTTTTTAAACAAATATTTTATTTATGAGAGAGACAGAAACAGTGAGAGAGAGCATATGTGTGTGTGTGTGTGTGTGTGTGTGTGTGTGTGTGTGAGAGAGAGAGAGAGAGAGAGAGAGAGAGAGGAGAGAATGGGTGAACCAGGACCTCCAGCCACTGCAAATGAACTCCAGACGCATGCACCACTTTGTGCATCTGGCTTTACGTGGGTGCTGGGGAATGGAACCCAGGTCGTTGGACTTTGCAGGCAAGCACGTTAAGTGCTGAGCCATCTCTCCAGCCCTAATTTATGAATTTTTAACTTCATTCTATCCTTAAGCTATATCCCAAGAGACTTGTCAAACTACACCATTTCACTATCACATGAGTTTATTTCTTTTTCTTTTATTCTTCACGCATGGATTTATTTGTTCCATCTTTTTTCTCTTTCTAAAAAAATCACTTTTTGAATTTTATTTTAATTTTATAAGTGTGTCGAATATTTACTGAATGTGCAAAGTCTACAAATGAGACATCTTACATAAAATCAGGCATCTCTCCTTGTCCCCTATTCCTTTTTTTCTAAAATTTATTTTCCCTTAGGTTTATATGTTTTAAAAAAATAATTAAATTGTTTCATTTCATTTCTTTGCCTGTTGGTGAAATATAAGTTGATCTATCTATCTATCATCTATCTATCTATCTATCTATCTTTCTATCAATCATCTATCTATCTATCATCTATCTATTCCTTGTTTTAAATAGTATCTTATCTATGAATATTTTATCTATTTTGCAATTTTTCAATTTGAGTATATGTTGAAGATTTCCTCATAATATATAGTATCATATATATATATATATATATATATATATATATATATATATACTATATGAAGAATTTATGTCTTATCCCTTTTAACTGCCCTCTGTATGGTACCACACTCCAAGGCTATATCATAGTTTATATGGATTAGGTTAGATATATGCATTCGAAGGAGATTATAAAACTCATAGATTTCAGAGAGAAGACCCCACTGCTCTCTGGGGAAGAAGAGTGGGCCTGCACACCAAAAAGTTTCTCAGATAACTTTGTACACTCCCTTTAACCCAAGATGCTCTCACTCTTGGTTGGAGGATCTGGTTCATTTTCCAGAAGGCAGAGAAAACAGAGGAGAACCAAGATTCATAAATAAGACAAGAAGATAGTGGATTTCCCATCATGAGATGTGCCACCTCTATCACACCTTCCAGGGCCCAGGAGAAATTGCAGGTGACATGAACACTGCTCTCACTGCTCACCTGACAGCCAGCTCCAGGTTGAGGGTGACAGACATGGTGATCAATCAAAACCCATCAAGCAGAAATCCAGAGGCCACAGAGAAGAACTCAACACTAAATCAGACTGCCAACAGGCATCCATGGCTCAGGACACATTGTGGAAGAGGGGGTGAAAAGATTGTAAGAGCCACAGAGAGGGCAGAAATGCCCACAGGGACTGACTGAGGTCTTCATGACCCCACAATGAATACCAAAACCCCACTGAGGAGGGTCCCAGGGAAGTGGGAGCTGGGGTGAGGGGATAAAGGGCCCAGACTCTCCCTCTCTCTCTCTCTCTCCCTCTCTTTCTCTGCTTGCAAATAATTGAATAAGTAATTTTTAAATTTAAAAATATTTTATTATTTATTCCCAAGAAGGAGAGAGAGAGACAGAGAGAAAGAATGGGTGCACCAGGGCCTCCAGCCACTGCAAACGAACTCCAGATGCATGCGCCGCTTTGTGGCATCTGGCTTTATGTGGCCACTGGGGAACTGAACCTGGGTTGTTAGGATTTGCAGGCAAGGGCCTTAACTGCTGAGCCATCTCTCCAGTCCTCACATGTCATTTTTAACGTATATCTTGGACTTCAGCGAGAGATCTAAATACAGAGTGTAGCTGCAAATAGATTTCAGAAAGGGTTTATGAGACTTCAGTTGCTTTTTCTAAATCTGACCATGGACGCTTATACCTTTTAATTTAGTGGATTTGAAATGCTCGGCTTCAAGTGTAAGGAGGTTATTTCTGGACTTTCCCTGTGTGTAAAGTGTAAAATTAGCAGTCCTCTTTGGCAAAGCTAATCCAACTGCTGTTAGAGATGAAGACTTATTCAGTGTCCCTTGGTTAAAAGTGAAACTCTTCTTTTTTATTTTGTTTTATTTTTTCGAGGTAGGGTCTCACTCTAGTCCAGGCTGACCTGGAATTCACTAGGTAGTCTCAGGCTGGACTCACAGCCATCCTCCTGCCGTAGCCTCCCAAGTGCTGGGATTAAAGATGTGTGCCACCATGCCCGGCTAAAAATGGAACTGTTTTTCCTTTTTATTTATTTATATGAAGAGAGAGAGAGAGAGAGAGAGAGAGAGAGAGAGAGAGAGAGAGAGAGAGAGAGAGAGAGCCAGGGCCTCCTGCTGCTGCAAACAAACTCCAGATGCATGGCTTTACCTGAGTACTGGGGAATCGAACCCATGTCATTAGGCTTTGCATTCAAAGGCCTTAAGCACTGAGCAAGCTCAGTGAAACTCTTTTTTGGTATAGATACCCAGAGGTCAAGTTTGAATGCCTGAGCCACATAAGTGATCTGCGGTTTTATATTGGACACATGAAGTCAAAAAAGAAAAAAAAAGCAAACCAAAATTACTGCTTTGTGACCACCTTGAAACCACAGTGTATTATCATTGTTGAACCTCAAAGATGCCAAGTGTGTGAGGCTGAGGAACCCTGGAAGAAAGGCTCAGATGTTCATGCTGCCTTCCCTCCCCCCTCCCTCCCTCCCTCCCTCCTTCCTTCCTCCCTCCGTCCCTCCCTTCCTCTCTCTCTTCCTCTCTCCCTCCTTTCCTTCCTTCCTCCCTCCCTCCCTCCTTCTTTCCTTCCTCCCTCCCTCCCTTCCTCTCTCTCTTCCTCTCTCCCTCCTTTCCTTCCTCCCTCCTTCCCTTCCTTCCTTCCTTCCTTTCTTCTTTCTTTCCTTTTTCTTTTTGGCTTTTCAAGGTAGGGTCTCCCTCTAGCCCAGGCTGACCTGGAATTCACTATGTAGACCCAGGGTGGTCTTGAACTCACGGTGATCCTCCTGCCTCTGCCTCCCGAGTGCTGGGGTTAAAGGTGTGCGCCACCACACCTGGCTGCCTTTCTTTTCTACAATGGAAATCATCGAAAGAGGATCTTTGACATTGAAACCACCACAGCAAATATAAAGCCAAGCCACTTAATAATAGCAAGAACATGAAGTTAAGGAGATTTAAGAAATAAGCATCATAGGAAATCTATTCTTTGTTGGGCTGGGAGAATGGCTTAGTAGTTAAAGACACTTGCTTGCAAAGCCTGAAGGCCCCAGGTTCAAGTCCCCGTAACCACCTAAAGGCAGATGCACAAAGTGGTGCATGCCTCTGGAGTTCATTTTGCAGTGGCTAGATGTCCTGATGCACCGTACTTTCCTCTCTCTCTCTCTTAAATAGATGAATAGAAATATTTAGAAAAAAGAGGCTGAAGAGATGGCTCAGAAGTTAAGGCATTTGCCTGAAGAGCCTGATGACCAGAGTTCGAGTCCCCAGCACCCACGTAAAGCCAGCTGAACAGGGTGGTGCATGCAACTGGAGTTTATTTACAGCAGCTGGAAGTGTGCCCATTCTCTCTCTGTCTCTCTTCTATCTCTCTCTCTTTGTTTGCAAATGTTTTTAAGGGCTGGAGAGATTGCTCAGCGGTTAAGGCACTTGCCTCCAGTGCCTAAGGCCCCAGGTTCAATTCCCCAGGTCCCACATAAGCCAGACCCACAAGGTGGTGGCCCTGGTGTATTTTTCTCTCTCTCTCTATCTATCTCTCTGCTTGAAAATGAATAAATAAAATATTTAAAAAATATTTTTCAAAAAGAGAAATATTAACAAAAAAATCAGAAACTATTTTTTGTCAAGTAATAACTTACCAGATATTATATTGAGTGAATTATAAAGCAGTGCCTCATTGCACTCTGTACAGGCAGAGGCCACAATATTCCAACTTCAGAGGTTCAAAATGGAAACTTGGAGATGCATCAGGACTGAGAATGGTCGAGTCAGACCTGGAACCTAAATTTGTCAGATTCCAAAACTTGATCATCTTCATGAAGTTCCTGTTTTAGTCAGTTTCTCGTTGCTGGGGTGACCATCCAAACCAGGCACAGTTTAGGGAGGAAGGGGTTTATTCCAAGCTTACAGATCCAGGGGAAGTTCCATCAGTGGTGGAAGAAGCCGCTTCCACACATCCAAGCAGAGAGAGACAACCACACAGCCAGCAACCGCCAGAAACAGCAAGAATGAAAAGACAGCAAGCAGCAGGGACCTGGCAGGACTCAGACTGCTCTGCAGACCTTTGGGCTGGAATTCAGATCGGCTATATCTAGAATCAATCTGGTTGACTAAAAAAAAAAAATGGAATAAACCCCCAGAAATATCAATTCTATGGGTAACTCCATCCTTACCCGACCTGCTTTGTGTTAGGGGTACAAATGTCAGGGTCATCTTGCCTGTCGCTACAGAACTTCCTCATGAACTGTGACAAGAACCAAGCAGTGGGCTGAAGAGATGGTTTAGCGGTTAAGGCATTTGTCTGCAATGCAGAAGGACCTGAGTTCGATTCCTCAGTGCCCATATAAAGCCAGATGCACAAGAGAGCGTATGTGTCTGGAGTTCGTGCTGTGCCCATTCTCTCTCTCTCTCTCTCTAATAAATAAATAAAATATATTTAAAAAAAGAACCAAGTAGTATGTACTAAAAGACAGCAATGGTTTTATACCACAGTTTCCCTTTCTAGTGATATTTTTTTAAAGTAGAAGGAGGGGCTGGAGAGATAGCTCAGTGGTCAAGGCACTTGCCTGCAAAGCCTAATGACCCAGGTTTGATTCCCCAGTGCCCAGATGCACAAAGTGGTGTATGCGTCTAGAGATCCTTTGCAGCAGCTGGGGACCCTGGGGTGCCCTTTCTCTGTCTTTCTTCTATCCGCCTCTGCTTGCAAAGAAAAAATACATAAATAAGTAGAAATAAATGCACAGCCTGCTTAATTACCTTCTGATGACATTAGGAAGACCTCTCCTAAAGGAACGCTGAGCGGTGGCTGTCGGATGGTAAACACAGACATGTCCTGTGTTCCCTCACTGCCAAGGTTGATCCCTTCTCCTAGGAGGACTGGGGCACCTCAGTGTTTAGACTTGATGGACTGAGGTCTGAAAGAAGAACTCGACTCCTCCTCAGGGTCCATAGTGTTTGAAGGGCAGGCTCTGGTATGGAAGTCCCCTGGTTCAAATCCTGTCTGTCACTCAATACAAACTGTTCAACTTCTCTATTTCTCAATTAAAACGGGGCTGACAGACGTCCAATTTCAAAAGGAGTTCCAAATACAACACATTTACAATTCATGCAATGGACTTGTCATCACTCTGAAATATGACGAGGCCTTAAACTTGATTGAGCATCTCTTTTCTTGCTGGCATGGTGACCTTCCTCCCCTGGGAATACCTGATGGCGTTCTAATGGAGGAAACCAAAGAGGGTCCTGCGAGAGGTGCAAGACTGGGCATTTGAGGGGTTTGGGGGTACACTGCTCGGTCTATAGCTTCAGGGGGTGGCAGAACTCTAAAGGAACCATCAGAGACATGGGCTCACTGGGGACCCTGGGGACCATGTCCTGGGATGCAGAGGGCTTGAGTTGCAGTGACCAAGTTACTCTGTTCTTCTCTGGGCTATGCCCTACTAAACTCCGTGGCCATGAGGAGAACCAAATATATTATTATTATTATTATTATTATTATTATTATTATTATTATTTGTTTTTTTTTTGAGATAGGGTCTTGCTCTAGCCCAGGCTGACCTGGAATTCACTATGGAGTCTTAGGGTGGCCTCAAACTCACGATCCTCCTGCCTCTGCCTCCTAGTGCTGGGATTAAAGGCGTGTGCCACCACGCCCTGTCAAAGATAGGTCTTTTGTGAAAACCTATGCTAAATGGTTGTGAGGAATTCTCGAGGAAAACCTTTATGGAATGGTTTTCTCTTCTGCCAGGAATGGAGGGAAGCGATGAATTACGAGCAGGTTTTATAAGTAAAGGAGGCCAAGGAAAGATTTCTACCAGCTGTTCATGGGGGGACATGAATTTTTAAAATATATTAATATTGCTATTAATTTTTATGGAGAGAGACAGAATTGGCAACAAGCTCCAGATGCATGCGTCACTTTGTATATCTGCCTTTACATGGGTCCTGGGGAATCAATCCCAGGGTGTTAGGCTTTGCAGGCAAGCATCTTAAACACTGAATCATCTCTCCAGCCCCCAATATTTTTATTTATTTGAGAGAGGGGGATAAAGACGAAGAGAGAGGACAGAGCCATCCAGGGCCTCTTGCTACTGAAAACAAACTCCAGACACATGGGCCATGTTGTGCATCTGGTTTTACGTGAGTACTGGGGACTTGAACCCAGGTCATTAGGTTTTTCAGGCACTGAGCAATTTCTCCAGGCCTCCTTTTTTTTGGAAGTAGGATCTCACTCTAGCCCAGACTGGCCTTGAACTCACAGCGATCCTCCTATCTGCATCCCCAGTGTTGGGGTTAAAGGTGTAAGCCGTCACACCTGGCTCAGAATTTATTTTTTGACAGTGCTAAAAACTTACCATGAATGTAGACAGTCTGGATGTTGGTAAAAACTAACTAACTAACTAAATAAATAAACCAGAGGTGGTTTGGATGTCCCTGGATGTCAGAAGAATTAAACGTGCCCTCCTGCAAAGCTTGTGAGTTGATTCCATTTTCAGAAGGACCAGCCAGCTGACCTGCACTTACATTTCACACTTCTCGTATTTGGTGGAAATCTTTTGTGGAATTTTTTTGCTTTCCACGTGAACATCTTTACTTCTGGCTCAAGCAACACACGAGAGGCTAATGTCTTATACAAATACACAGAGTGTCTATTCTGTCCTGTGTTTCAAATAGGAAGATATTCTCCTGCCTCTCTGTGCCTCCACACCTAGACTTTTCCCCTCTTTGCTTTTCCTTCAAGGGAGGGAGTTTTGGTTCACAATATTATGCTTTCATCTTAGGGAATTCACCCCTTCAGAAAAAAGAGATAAAACCAGAGAGGTGGGCAGGAGAGGTGGCTCAGTGGTTAAGACACTTGCCTGCAAAGCCTGATAACCCAGGTTCAATGCCCCAGTATCCACATAAAGCCAGATGCACAAAGCGACTCATGCATCTGGAGTTCATTTGTAGGGGCTAGAGGCCCTGATGCATACTCTTTCTCTCTTTTTCTGCTTGCACATAAGTAAATTTTTTTTTAATTTACAAAAGCGTGTTGGACTGGAGAGACAGCTCTGCAGTTAAGGAGCTTGCCCACAAAGCCTGATGGCCTTGGTTTAATTCCCCAGTATTTACATAAAGCCAGATGCACAAAGTGGTGCGCATGTGTCTTTTTAAAAAATATTTTATTTATTTATATTTCAAGCAGAGGGAGAGAGAGAGAGAGAATGAGAGAGAACACCAGGGCCACCACCTTGTGGGTCTGGCTTATGTGGTTCCTGGGGAATTGAACTCAGGGCCTTAGGCACCAGAGGCAAGTGCCTTATCCGCTGAGCCATCACTCCAGCCCCCGCATGTATCTTTAATCTGTTTGCATTGGCTAGAATCCCTGGAGTACCTATTTGTTCTCTCTCTCTCTTTCTCCTTGTAAATAAATAAACACACACACATATATATAATAAAAGTATAAAAGGGTGTCATCAGGCTTGGGATTACCTTAATTACCTTTTATTTATATTATTTACCTTATTTACCTTCATGACCCTCAACGTCTTTGGGTTTGTCCGAGACATTGCTGATTTTCTAAAAACCAAGATTTTCTAAAACACCTCTTGTTCTAATGACCTTCTGATCAATTTCCCCAGGCTACCTCCTTGGCAGCCACTGAGAACTGTCCATATCAGAGCTGTTGAATGAGACAGCCCTTAAATAGAATGCTTCAATCTATGCCCAAATGGCTTGGCACTTGCTCTATTTATCTGACGCTATTACTCTGACTTAATCTAGAAGAATCAAAAAGGAAAAAACCACACAAAAAAAGTCTGCATGGCATCACAAATGGGGAAGGAACCCACATCTCTTTCTAACTACAAAGCCTCCTGCTTAATTGTACAAATATTTGTGGGTTTGGCACAGGTGAACGCCAATTTGTTGTTTTAATATAAAGCTGGAAAATAGACCTGGTAGATTCTCCCGAGAGGTGAGGCTCTGCAAGCAGAAACTTGTAGGAAATCTGAAAGGAAATATTTCTGGTTAGTTATCAGATCCATAGATGAGGCAATAAGAAAAACAGGTACGAACCCGCCCTGGGGATAAAAAGAAATCTTTTATTCTCCATAGAACTATGTCTCCTGCCTCTCAGCACTTGAATTTTAACTTTAGAAAAAGGGTTGAGGATTATAAAGGTGGGAATGACTTAGGTTATTATATTATATTAGGCCTGGAAATGACAGTACTCAACCATGAGAAGCGACTAAATCATTAAAAACTGCAAATAGGCCATCCTTCACGATATTGCTAAAAAAATAAAATAAACAAAGGTGTGGTTGTCCCATTAGGAAGATGAATGACTTCATTCTAGGGATTGGCTCAGAGACCCTTGGGTGAAAGTTTTATTGCTTCCTTGGATTTATTTCTCGGAGTTAAATATTCTTTGCTGTAAGGCAGGAATCCCCAGAGGGCTCTTGGTAAAATGGGGGCCGTGATGCAACAGTTTTGGGGTGTGTCTGGGACTCCCTCTGAATTCAGTGCTACTGGGCAGATGTTGAACAAAAGCCTGAAATCCTGCTTTCAGATTTGTGGGAATTAGCTGGTGTCCTCTTAAAGAACTACCCGAATATGGTTTAGAGAGATTACTCAGTGGTTAAGGCACTTGCCTGCAATGCCTAAGGACCAGGGTTCGATTCCCCAGCATCCACATAAAGCCAGATGCACAAAGTGGCGCATGCATCTGGAGTTCATTTGCAGCGACTATAGGCCCCAGTGTGCCCATTCTCTCTCTGTCTCTCTTTCTTTGCAAAGAAATAAAATATTTTTTGAAAAGAAAATGGAAGGACAGATGGATAGGAATAAGAGATGGCCATGGAGCTCAGTGGAAACTCTTTGATTTAAAGTTTTTATTTTATTTTATAGAGAACAAGTTATATTCTTTTGTCCCCTGACCCCTGCTCCCATTACTCTGGGGCTCTCCTCAGTGGGGTTATATTATTCACCATGGGGTCATGAAGGCCTCAGTGAGTCCCTGAGGGAATTTCTACCCACCCTGTGGCTCTAGCAATCATCCCATCCCCTCTTCCACAAGGTTCCCTGAGCCGTGGGAGCCTGTTGGCAGTCTGATTTAGCGTTGAGTTCTCTGCAGCCTCTGGATTTCTGCTGTGGTAGGTTTTGATTAATTACCATGTCAGTCACTGAAGGAGGGTAGGAGAAAGCTCACTTCTTTTAGGCCATTTCAGTTAGAGGTTGAGGCCCAGAGAGAACCAAGAGTTGCCACCACAAATGCCAACTCACCCTGGCACTAAGAACAGAACTGGAACTCATGTCTGATTGAGAATGATCGACAGCTCCCCTGCTGTCCACAGATTAGCACCCTACCTAGACAGATGCCCAGGTGGGCGCACCCTGGGGTCCACCCTCCAAATCTACCAACCAATTGGGTCTTCTCCTTGCATACCTGAATCTGACTCTATAAAGGCTGCAACCTCTCTCTCTCTCTTTTTCTCTCTCTCTCTCTCCCCCCTCCCTCCCTCTCCTAACCCTTGGTGTGTTCTGCTTGGACACACATGAGTTTGGCCTCTACCTGGGAGAACGTAGCACCATTTTGCCTCTGTTTTATATATTTATAATTTTAATTTTGATTAGCACCCATGATTTTCCTCCAGTCTCTGAATCTACCACGTGTGGGTGCCCTTTCTCCAGGCCACTCAGAGTTACCAAGAGGGTCACTCTCTTCATCACTCATTTCTCCTCTGAATCTCTTGATATTTGTTCTTGATCTTGACAGTCTTCCCTCCACAGGAAACCACATGGCAGATACCCTGTGTGCCTCTCCTGTGTGTCCCTACCAACACTCCTAGATTCTACCTTCCACATACTTGCACCTCTAACCTTTCCTTAAGAGCCTCGGTTTCTCTTAAATGAACCTCGTAAACTAGACACTAAGTTCCACGTGAGAGCGAGTTTCCTATTTTCCACGTGTTTATGGCCCTGCTCTTCCTTCCTGGATCCCAATCCCCCTGAAATAAGCTCAGAATTTGTGATTTTTCCCGAAATAGACTTAATAAGTCATCATTTATTCTTCTCGAGGCCATCTTTATTAATTCTTTATAAAAGGTAGGACAGAACCCAAACAAGGGGTTTGTAAATTGGGGGGACTCCCTCCTGAACCCCCAAATCCTGAATCATCACCGTCACCCTGGAGCTGGTTGTCAGGCGAGCAGTAAAAGCAGTGTTCGTGTCATCGCTTCCTTTGCAGTTTCCCCTGGGCCCTGGCATGTGTGGTGGAGATGGTGGGCCATCTTCTTGTCTTACTGAGGGATCTTGGTTCTTGGCTGTTTTCTCTGCCTTCTGGAAAATAAAGCAGGTTCTCCAAACAGAGTGAGAGCAGCTGGGGTTAAAGGAGGTATACAAAGTTATTTGAGAGATTTCTCTGGTGTGCAAACCCATTCTTCTTTTCCAAAGAGCAGTGAGGGCTTCTCTCTGAAGTCTATGAGAGAGAGAGAGAGAGAGAGAGAGAGAGAGAGAGAGAGAGAGAGAGAGAGAGAGAGAGAGAGAGAGAGAGAGAGAGAGAGAGAGAGAGAGAGAGAGAGAGAGAGAGAGAGAGAGAGAGGAGGGAAAGAGAAAGAGGAAGGAAGTCAGAGAGAGATGGGGGGGTATGATGAGCCATGGCCTCCTGCCACTGCAAATAGACTCCAGACGCAAGTGCTATTTTGGACATCTGGCTTTACATGGGTTTCAAATCCAGGTCACCAGGCTTTGCAAGCAAGCACTGTTAACACCTGAACCATTTCTCCAGCCTTAAGAGACCCTTCTTAAGGAAACCCCCAGATGAGAGATGGAGGGGAACACCAACCTTCTTCTTTAGCCTCCATATGCACACACATACACACACACACACACACACACACACACACACACACACGCCTACACCGTAATACAACACCACGCATGCTCCACACACTCATACACATATGAAATTCCATAGTCAAGACTTCATTCCACAGTAGCGTAGCTATTGCAAAACCGTGAGGCCTGGCAAGAGGTTTTAGGTCAAGAGAACTGTACCCTTCAAAGTGATCATGGGAACCAGGTCCCTTCCTTTCTGTCACTCATGTCACAGCCAGAAACGGGTGAGTGACTTTGGTCTTCACACACATGATATGCTGCTATCCGAAGTTACAGTGCCAAGGCCATCATGCGCTACAACCTACAAATCCATGGCCCGAAACCAACCTTTTCTCTTGAAAAGTGGATTATCACAGAGGCTATTTATTACAGTAACAGAAAGCAAACACATAGAGTTTAAATCCCCAAACATAGTTGCTTTATTCCTTAAGTGATCAGAGTAGGAATTGCAACCTGTGACTTCTGCCTCCTTCTGGGGTCTCTGCTGACCACTTTATTCCACAGGCTGAGCCAGGCTATGACATGGCCAGATTCATCCCAGCCGTGGGTGAAGAAAAGGGCAATTTTGTCAGCCAGCAGTGCCTTGGAGACTTCTTCAAGTGACTTAGGCTGACCGCTGAGCTTCCCGCAAGCTGGCTTTTGCGGACACTGCGTGATCAAGTGCTCTCTTGCCATCAGCTCTGCCCTTGACTATTTGAATATTTTGTCTTCCACACGATACAGAACCCTGGTCAGCCTTTGGCATGAATAATGAGCTACCCCGAAGACAAAAGGTCTTGGGTAATGTGCCTGGAAAATAACTTAGTGAGTTATAGATCAAAACCTTGCCCAGGTCAAAAACCTCCAGATACACCGTTAGCTCCTTTCTTTAAAAAAAAAAATTAACTCCATTCAAGTGCAATTTGCAGACCATAAATGCACCAGTAACAAGGGCAAAATGCATTGATTTTTCGATATATTGAGTATCACAGCCAATCTGGTTTTAGACTATGTTCATTATTCCAGAAGTTCCCTCTTGCCTACTTTCAATTAACCCCTGCCCCCACCCTCAGCTGTGGGCAACACTGGTCAGCTTGTTATCTGCCTTCTAGACAGTTCATATGAACGAGAAATCAGACGGTATCTTTGAGCACTGACCTCTCTTCCTCTGCATGGTGGGTCATTTTTTTTTTCTATGGAACCCATGAAATCCCTTATGAAATTTACGATTTGCAAATATTCTCTCTCATTTTAGTGGTGTCTTTTGAAGTGCAGGGTTTCAGTTCGATGAAGTATAATTTTTTTTTTTTCCTTTTAAGGATCATGCTTTAAATGTAATAGCTAAGAACTCGTCACCAGATCTAAAAACAAGACACTTTCTCTCCTACGTTTTCTTCTGGAAGTTTTGTTGGCTTTCACTCTGGTTCGATCTACAATCCACTTACGTGAAGAACACAGACACAAGGCCATGTTCACTAGGCTAAGATGCCATCTTATTTTCATTTGTAGTATATTCCTAAGGTCTAGCAAAAAAAAAGAATAAACAATAGAAAAGAATGGCTTTTTGGGGGTCCTTTAGGACAAGCGTCCTTTGGGTGGGGAAAGTGGATGAGTGTGTGTGACTTTGATGCAAATGTGGAGGAGGAGAGGGAGGGGCTGGCATTTGCTGATCCTGTGTCCTTTTTCAGGTCAGCCAATCAGAATGTGCTGGATGCAACCGCAAGGAGAAGCGGCCATCTGGCTGCAGCCTAAAAATGAAAAGTGGTTATTTAAGTCTGCGTCGATCTGCCGTCCGCATTGCTTAGTACATCTGCGCGCTCAATAAATAAAAATCCATTCTAAATTCCATTTCTCCGTGCACATCCGTGTTCATTTGGGTATGGGAATGGGTTAGGCACAGGTGGAAGGGGACAGGAGGACAAAATAATGAATCAGGAGGAAGTTGACAAGAAGCGAAAATTATCCTGACTCGTGAGGGCAATTGAGGCTTTTTGTGTAAGACTTCAGGGATGTAGGAGGCTTCTAGAGTCTTCTCTCCGGCCATCCAGGTAGTGCCAGTGAGACTTCTGGCTTCTCTAAATCCAAGCTTTCATATCACCTCCTGTGATGGTTAGGTTTTGTTGTCAACTTGATATTTTTCATTATCTTGGGTGGGTCTCTGAGGATGTTCACAGGAAGGCAGCCCTCTCAGTAGGGACAGGAGATAAGGAGGCTCAGGGGAGCTAGAAATGAACATCCCTTCTGGGAGGGCAGTGCAGGAAGGAAATTCCAGAGACTCAGGAAGCCAACAAGTCTGGAATAGGGTTGCAAGAACCCACCCTAAGAATTTATAAAAGGGGAGGAAATCTCTTTTTCTCCTCTGCCTGTTTGCTGTTCTGTCTGGTGTTGGTGATGGCCTTTCTCTCTCTCTGTCTCTCTCTGTCTCTGTCTTTCTGTCTCTCTCTGTCTCTGTCTCTCTCTCTCTTTCTCTCTCTCTCTCTCTGTTTGGACCTGTGAAAGGGAGCCAGTCTCTTTCTCCATTATGGAACTTTTCCTGGGTTTTAGGGTTAGGGTTAGTGTCTAGAGGCCCTGGCATGCCCACTCTCTCTTTTTCTCTTCATCTATCTCTCTCTCTCTGTGCTTGCAAGTAAATACACCTTTAAATTACTTTTCCTTACAAATAACACATTAAGATATAATCCTTAAATTAAAAACAATGAACCACACAAATAGTAGTAAAAATGCGCTTGTGTCCCTCACAAAATCCAAGTCCATTTCTCTTCCCTTTCCAGAAACAACCCTGATTGTTTCTGGTGATACTTTTAGTATCCTTTGCATTCAGAAACGGGTCCCCACGAAATATATGTTTAGAAGGTCTTCTCTTTGCTGTGACAGAATACCTGATAAGACAACTTAAGAAAGAAGGGTTTATTTGGCTCACAGTTCGAGAGGAGACAGTCATCCTGGTGGGGAAAGTCATAGAGGTAAAAGCATGAGGCAGCTGGTCACATTCTGTCTGCTGTCACAATGCTGAGAGAGAGAGAGAGAGAGAGAGAGAGAGAGAGAGAGAGAGAGGCTGGTATTGAACTAGCTTTTCCTTTTCATACAGATCAAGATCAAGACCCCCTCCTGGCTCCCCACCACCACCACATAGGGTGGCTAGAAATATCCTGAGATACAATCTGCCCCCCAAGAAACTGAGAGAGATACTACCCCACAGTGAACACAAAGGGGCCTCCTGAGGAGGGTCCTTATGGGAATGGGCACTGAGGGTGAAGGAATGCAAAACTATAACCTACATAAAAATCCATATATGGATATGTATAGATGTCTATATACATATACATATATATATTTAAAAAAGAACTACAACTCTACAGATGTTGGGATGATGCGTGCTTGATGTAGCAACAAATTCAAATTAGCCTCTGATTTATATTCTTGTCTACAAACCAGAATCCCCACTTCTCCACACTTACCATCAATTAGAGTTTCAAATGTTCTCTACAAAAAAAATAGAGAGACATGATCTTGTTTTAATGTTTTAATTTGAATTTCCCTAATTACTAATGGGAACAAAAATATTTTCCCATTTTTATTGGTCGCTGAGGTTCTCTCCTGGGTGAATTCTCTTCTGCATAACCTTTGGCCATTTTTATACTGAACAGTTTGATTTCAGCAGGGTCTATATTCTGCATGTTCATACTTGGTTTGGAAGACAGGCTGCAAATATTTCCCCTCTGGTCTAGGCATTCATTGACTGGAATAATCTATGGAAAACACAGTCCTATTTTCAAATAGTCTGTAATCAGTGAGGTCCCAGGAGAATGAAGGTGCAGAGCCCACCACAGCCAGGCTAAACCAAGGACTAAGGACACAGTCCAGCAAAGACCTTGTGTACCAGTAAGACCCCCCCTAATTGAGACACAGATGGTTCTAGAAACCTCTGGGTTTTGTTACTTTGACTATTTTTTTTTTTTTGGTGCTCTGAACCATGGCTACCTGTGAAATACAGATCCAGGCAAGGAGGTGTGACCCACAAGCCCTTGAGAAGAAGCAGAGAGGATATAAAAAAATGAGAATAAATTGTTGGAAATTTCTCCAGGACCGCCACTTAAATTAGCACCACCAGCATCCTTTCCAGTTGCTGGTTAGACATACATACCCTCTGCCCTCCACCCCCAGACAGCTGAATTCAAAACTGTATTCTAGGTCCCTGGAGGGGGGATCGTGTGTACATAGTATTTTTGTGACCCAGATCTGAGATATTTGTTTGGTGGGTAAGGCAGTCTGAATGTGACGGTGTCAATGTATGGCCCCATAGACTCTGGTGGTTTTTTTTTTTATTGTCCATATGAGTTACATTGTTTAGTGGGCCAACAATGAGTTGTTATCCCCAATGCCCCCCTCCCCATCCCCAATCAGCTGGATATCCTCCTCTGTGGGCTGTCTGGATCAGTCTTTGTGACAGGGGACCATGGATAGCCTAGTATTCAGCCCGGTTCTCCTGGCCCAAGTGTGTTGTTACTGAGGGGTGCCATGCCTCTGGATCGTCTCCCCACCAGGGCTCTCACAATCTTTCCACCCCCTCTTCCGCTCAGTTCCCTGAGTCGTGGTGGGTGAGTATTAAGGCTGCTTTATTGTTGAGAACTTAGGGGTCTTTGTGCCAAAAGTCATTGATTTCTGTCTCACTGGCTTATCCTGTGTTGATTGAATGGCTGTGGCTGTGGGTCCCTTGTTCATCTTGTTATTCTCTGCAGGGTTCCATAATGGATCCTCCACGGTATGACTGTGGTGGCTCATCTCTTGCCAGGATCTCAGCTTTCTGCTTGCAGTTGGTTGGTAGGGTTATATGGGCCACAGCTCTCTCCCTGCATCCTGAAAAATACATCCTCTCTCTCTCTCTCGCTCTCTCTCTCTCTATCTCTCATAAATAAATAAAATTAATGTTGTAGGGTCTCACTCACCCAGGCTGGCCTCGAACTCACAGCGATCCTCCTACCTCTGCCTGGGATCAAAGGTGCGTGCACCACCATTTACTTGAACAAATATGTTTGCTGTTGTTTTTTTTCAGGGTAGAATCTCACTTTAGCCCAGGCTGACCTGGAATTCATCCTGCAGTCCCAGGCTGGCCTCAAACTCACAGTGACCCTCCTACCTCTGCCTCCAGAGTGCTGGGATCAAAGGAGCCTCTCACTGTGCCTGGCTCACATGCCTTCATTCATTTTCACAATCAAGGACACTTGCCCTTGTACTGAGAAGAGGCACACACCTATTGGAAGCTAGGTTCATCTCTACAGTTGACATCCACCACAACCTGTTCCTCATTCCTTCCCTTTCTGGGTCACTGATCTATCCACACAGTCGTCAGACTCTGAGAATGTCAAAATCAGCCATTGTGATGAGAAGACAGAAAACAAAATGTCACAATGTTCCAGTGAGATTCCTCAAAGGAAGACACAGGCAGGGCCAAATCTAGGCACCAGGTGAAGCATCCATTGGAATTAGCAACAAGAAATGGTCTTTAGTTCCGGAATTACGCAGGCAGCCCTGTTCCTCAGTAGCTCTCAAGGTTATAGAGAAAGGCCAGACATTTCCACAGGCTTGACCTAGGCGAGAATGCCTTCCAAACCGTGTATGTGGTTAATGTTTCTGCAGCTTCCAGCAGAAGAAGCTGAAATTCTATTTACCTGGAGGCAAAAAAATAACCCTTACCAGGTGCTATTGAATGTCTGTCTGACTTCTCAACTGAATACCTCCTTAGCTTTCAGCGAAGAGCAGGCAATTTTAATTCCCCTTTTTTCAAACCTCTGGATTCCTTTAAAATATGAAATGAAATCTTCTGGGGTATCAGAGCCTGTGTACAGAACATAGCGGCAGCCAGAAATTGTCCCATAGCTCTGGCCTGCCACCAGGTTTCCTGGGAGGATTTATTCCAAGCTCTTCTCTGAATTCATCTGGCTGCGCTGGTGTGGAAGCTAATTCTTTGACAATAAGCCTGCTGAGGTGTGTTTGGGTCTCTGTGTTGATGGTGACAGAGGCTGCAAAATAGAAGCAGCGAGAGGCCCAGGACTGCCACACTGGGGAAGCTGGAAGATATTTGAGGATCTGAGGCACAGATAGAAAAGCACTTCAGGGAAATGGAGGTACTCACAGGCAGGTTCTCTATCTCCAGGGAGGCTTGCAAGCACTCAAGGTCTCTTGGGATCAAAATCCCAGGAATGGGGTTGGAGAGATGGCTCAGCAGTTGAGGCATTTGCCTGCAAAGCCTGTGAGGATCTGAGTTTGATTCTCCAGCACCCACATAAAGCCAGATGCACAGGGTGGTGCATGCATCTGGAGTTCCTTTGCAAAGGCTGGAGGCTTTTGCCTGTTCATTCTTTCTGCCTATCAGCCTTGCATTCTCTCTCTCTCTCTCTCTCTCTCTCTCTCTCTCTCTCTCTCTCTCTCTCAAGTAAATAAGTAAATAAAAAAAACCTGGGGCATGGTGATGCACGCCTTTAATCCCAACACCTGGGAGGCAGAAGTACGAGGATAGTCCTGAGTTCAAGGCCAGCCTGAGACTACATAGTAAATTCCTACCTTGAAAAACTTAAAAAATAATAATAATTGGGCTGGAGAAATGGCTCAGCAGTTAAGGCGTTTGCCTGCAAAGCATAAAGACCTGAGTTCAATTCCCCAGTGCTCACATAAAGCCAGATGCACAAGGTGGCACGTGTGTCTGGAGTTCGTTTGCAGTGGCTGGAGGCCCTAGTGTGCCCATTCTCTCTCTCTGTCTTACTCTCTCTCAAATAAATTAAAAAATTAAAAATGAATATATTTAAAATAATATTTTTACAAACTTATTTATTCTTAATAATAGATACACTGAATATTCAAGTCTTGTGATGGTACCCCATTACCCTCCTCCCTGTCCCCACCCGCTGGGAGGTCCTCCTCAGTGGGAATACTGGACTAGTCCATACGATAAAGGGTTATGAATAATAATAATAATAATTAAATAAAAAATACTCTCTTCCATTCCCATAACAGGTCCTGGCTTTTCATTTGAAATACCCCCTCCTCCATACACAACATCAATTCCTCTTCTCTGCACCTCAAAATCTGTCTCCTTTGTCTTTAGTTCAGAGCAAAAGTTTCTTTCCTCCCTCTTTTCCCCAAGGTTCCCTGAGCCATGGATGCCTGTCGGCAGTCTGACTTAGTGTTGAGCTCTCTGTCGCCTCTGGATTTCTGCTTTGATGGGTTTTGATTGATCACTGTGTCTGTCACCATCACTCTGGAGCTGGTTGTCAGGCTAGTAGTGAGAGCTCGTAGGAAAAGTCTGCAGTTTCTCCTGGGCCTGACAGATGTGGTCCAGATGGCATGCGTCATGGTGGGCAGTCTGCTAACTTCTTGTTTTACTGATGGATCTTGGTTCTCCTCCATTTTCTCTGCCATTTGTAAAAGAAAGCAAATTTCCCAACCAAAAGTGAAAGCAGCTTGAGTTAAAGGGGTGGGGGGGGTAAGTAATGCAAATTAATTCAATCTAATAAAATTAAATCCAATCAAAAGTTCAATTTTTAAATTTTATTTTATTTATTTTTTAAATACTTTATTCAATTTCAAGCAGAGATGAGAGAGAGAGAGAGAGAGAGAGAGAGAATATTAGAGCCACCACCTTGTTGGTCTGGCTTATATGGGTACTGAGGAATTGAACCCAGGGCCTTAGGCATTGGAGGCAAGTGCTTTAACTGCTGAACCATCTCTCCAGCCCTTTAAATTTTATTTTAATTTCTTTAATTAAAAAAAATTTTTATTTTTATTAAGTAGAAACTTTGTATAGAAAGATCATCTATTGATACCACTATTTCCTTCCTTCCTGCCTCCCTTTACACTGAGGACCCCCCTGAGTGGGGTTGCTGGTATTCACCATGGGGTTGTAGGTTATGGGTTCTGAGAGTAATGGTCTGTCATTATGGGTGAGGGGGAGGTCAATGGCTCTGGATATTCCTTCCTACCATGGCTCTTATAATCTTTCCACCCCCTCTTCCTCAAAATTCCCTGAGCCTCGGTGTGTGTGATTTTAGTCTACTATAGTGTTGAGCTCTTAGCAATTTCTGGATTTCTGCTTTGATGTGTTTTGAGTGTCTGTCTCCATCACTCTGGTGCAGGTTGTCAGGCTCGCTGTGGGAGCAGCCCTCTTGCTCATCTCTCCACTTCCTCTGTGGTTCACCTGGGCCCTGGCTGATGTGTAGGGGTGTTTCATGTCCTCAGTCCCTGCTGCCTTCTAAAAACTAAAAATAATGTTCAACGGCGAGTGAATCAGCATAGTTAGCTAGAAGATTTTCCATCATATCGTACCTTCTGTGTCTTTAACTGGTTTCTGTTCTATCTGGTGGAAGGTTCTACCCCTGGGTCTGCATGATAGCTAACAGATTGTTAACCTGACTGGATCTAGAATCCTTAGGAGGTAAACCCCTGAGCATGTCTGTGACAGAATCCTACATTCAGTTAACTGAATGGGAAAACTCACCCTAAATGTGAACGGCACCATTTCATAGCCTGGAATCTCCCATGGAATAAAAAGTAGAAAGCCAGGGCTAGAGAGATAGCTCAGTTGTTAAGGCGCTTGCCTGCAAGGCCTAACAACCTGGGTTCGATTCCCCAGTGCCCACGTAAAGCCAGATGCACAAGGTGGCACATCTGGAGTTCATTGGCTAAAGACCCTGGAGCGCCCTCTCTCTCTCTCTCTCTCTCTCTCTCTCTCTCAGAAAATAAACTTAGAAAGCTAGCTGAGCACCAGCATTTATTGCTCTCTGCTTCCTGACCTCAGACGCAGTGTGTCCAGAGTCTGTCATTCCTACAGCTGTGCCCTGTCCGCCATGATGGACTGTAACCCTTGGAACTGTAAGCTTTTTTTCAGGTGTTTTAGCACAGCAACAGGAAAGTAATGAATACAATACATTCTGTCTCCCTGTCTCTCAATGACCTCTGTCAGAATTCTTTTTTAAAATTATTTTTATTTATTTATTTGCAAGCAGAGAGAGAAAGCGACAGAGAGAATGAGCACATCAGGGTCACCAGCTGCTACAAACAAACTCCAGATGCATGCAACCACTTTGTGCATCTGGTTTTATGTGGGTACTGGGGAATTGAACTTGGGTTGTTAGGCTTTGCAGGCAAGTGCCTTAAATGCTAAGCCATCCCCCCAGCCCATGTTGAATGCACCATTTGGCCTTTTTGAGTCAACCTTTTATCTTAAAATGGCAAAAGATCCCACTAGTATTAACCAACCAACTCTAAACTCCCAAGAGTTCATGATTTTAAGGTAGTGAGATATCTCTCTGGCATCTCAAGTCCAACAACATGAAGAACAGTTCAAGCATTTGCCTGCAAAGCCTAAGGACCCAGATTCAATTCCCCAGTGCCCACGTAAAGCCAGATGCACAAGGTGGTGCATGCATCTGGAGTTTGTTTGCAATGGCAGGAGGCCCTGTCATGCCCATTTCTCTGTCTCTCCTCTCTCTCTGCTTGCAAATAAAGATTTAAAAAATTAACAACAACAAAAAGTATAGCCAGGCATGATGATGGCACAGGCCTTTATTCCCAGCACTCAGGAGGCAGAGGTAGGAGGGCTGCTGTGAGTTCAAGGCCAGCCTGGGATTACAGAGTAAATTCCAGGTCAGCCTGGGTTAGAGTGAGATCCTACCTAGGGAAAAAAAGGAAAGAAAAAGGGAAATAAAGGAAAGACTGAATCCTGAGGATAACACCCAATGTGATCCTCTGGCTCACACAAGTATTCATGAGGACAATAAACCCATAGTATCTCTCTCTCCTCCCTCTCTTCTCTCTCTCTCAAAAAAAAAAAAAAGAGAGAAAGAAAATCCAGTTACATATGGTACTGGAAAACCATCTCACCAATTACCTGCAAAGTAGTGATTTTGGAGGTAATTGATGAGACCTTTCACAGTGGTTCATTAGGTTTTATAAAAGTCATTTTTAAAGATCCAGAAGTTTCAAATATTTTTAGCTCCCAGTCAGTCTACGAGAGGTCCTGAAAGACGACATGACAATTAAAAATACATAAAACCATGCAGAACAAATCACTTCGTAATCAGTTAGGTCCTTCTAAATCAAATGTCCGTGATTAAAAAAAATGTCTACTTTTTCATTTCATAAAAAGTAGCGCACTATAAAAAGTATAAAACTATAATTAAATAAATAAAACAAATATGCCTATATCCTAGAGATATTCACTACTACTATTTCTAAGTAGAGTTTTTCAGTCTTTTTTTAAAAAAATCTTATACCTGCTTTTTACAAAAGTGAGATTCGGCTTTTAATTTTCAACTTTAAAATGTATTTCAATGGGTATAGTGGCTTAGACCTTTGGTCCCAGCACTCGGGAGACAGAGGCAGGAGGATCGCTGTGAGTTTGAGGCCACCCTGAGACTACATAATGAATTCCAGGTCAGCCTGGACTAGAGAGAGAGAGAACCTAAATCAAAAATAAACAAGAAAAAATGTATTTTTAACACATTTTATTTATTTATTATTTATTTTTGTTTTTTCTCGCTCTAGCCCAGGCTGACCTGGAATTCACTCTGTAGTCCCAGGTTGGCCTCAAACTCAAAGCGATCCTCCTGCCTCTGCCTCCTGAGTGCTGGGATTAAAGGCGTACACCTCCATGCCCAGCTTTTTAGCACCTTTTAGAAAGAAACCTTTAACTCATTTCTTAAGTGGATGAATCATAATCTGGAATCAGGATGCACCGTTATATGGGTTTAACCAGTTTATTGGCCATTTAGAACATTTCTACACTAAAAGTATTTTTATTTATGTATTTGCAAGCAGAGAAAGAGAGAGAGAGAGAGAGAGAGAGAGAGAGAGAGAGAGAGAGAGAGAGAGAGAGAAGATACAGAGAGAATGGGTGCAGCCAGGGACTCCAGCCACTGCAAACAGACTGTCTGGATGCATGGGCCCCTTTTGTGCATCTGCTTTACATGGGCACTGGGGAATCAAACCTGGATCCTTAGGCTTTGCAGGCAAATGCCTTAACCATTGAGCAACCTCTCCATCCCCAAATGCTATTTTAAAAAAATATTATTGTTATTATTACTATTAGTATTTTTAGGGAGGGCTTACTCTAGCCCAGGCTGGCTTCAAACTCGCAACCATCCTCCCCCTCAGGCTCCCTAGCTGACCCCATGCCTGGCTTTATTTTATTCTTTATAAATAAATTTTAAAGTTAGCATACAAGTAATAGATTTCATTCTGGCATTTTCTTTTGTTTTTATTGGTGTGTTTAAGATGCATGTGTGTGTGCGTGTGCGTGTGCATGTGCGTGTGTGTGTGTGTGTGTTCACATGTGTGAGTGTAGTTACCCACGCACCACAGCACACAAGTGGAGGCCAGGGGACAACAATTTTAGTCACAACTTCCACTTCTGAGACAGACTCTCTAGGCACTTCTGATTTTGCTAGGCTAGCTACTACCCCCTACCCCCAAGCTTCTAGAAGATTCTTTTAGGTCCACTTTCCTTCTCACCCCTAGGCTGGGATTACAAACACCTGCCAGGTAAAACCAGATGCACAAGGTGGTGCATGCATCTGGAGTTCATTTGCAGTGGCTGGAGGCCCTGGTGCACCCTTTCTCTCTGTATCTGTCTCTGTCTGTCTGTCTGTCTGTCTCTCCCTCTCTCTCTTCTCTTTCTCTGAGATTAAAAACCTAAAATAACAATAAAAAGTTGCCTGTCTCTAAGATCGCTTACATCTAAAACATTAATCACATTCTAAAATCTCAAAGTCTGGAAGAGCTGCAGGGCCCCATTTTTGCAAAAATCTTTTAATAACCATCGTGATCAAGTAAACCCTTGTCTTTTTGTTGTCTGGGAAGCCTGACGTTCTTAATCTTACCTTGGCAAACCCATGTTACAATTGTAAAAACGCCTTGTTCCCAGCCCACCTCCTGTCCCTAAAGACTAGTCTGTCCTGCATTCTGCCAAGGGCTTGGTCTTAATCTGTGTCACTCATCTCTCTCTTCCCACGCTATATCAGATTAGGTAACAGGAAAAAAATATAAAAGCCTTTCATCATGCACATGAAACTTATAAGGCTTTATAATAAAAACTACAGGGATGGAGATACAGCCAGTGGTTACACCATTTGTCTAGCTTATGCAAGGTCCCTGGTTTTTCTTTATATATATATATATGCATATATATATGCATATATATATATATATATGCGCAGAGATAGAAGAGAGACAGACAGAGAGAATGGTCCAGCCACTGCAAACAAACTCCAGATGCACGGGTCACTTTGGGCATCAGGCTTTATGTGGGGACTGGGGAATCGAACCCAGGCCCTAAGGCTTTGCAGGCAAGCGCCTTAACTGCTGAGCCATCTCTCCAGCTCAGGCCCCTGGTTCTTGTCTCAGCAGCACAGACACAGAATAGCCAACCTCTCAGATTAACTCTCAAAATTCAAAGTGACAGTGTTCATTTAAGCTGGGAAGTAGCTACCCGAATGTTCTTTATTTAAATCCTGAATACTAATTAATGTGCTATAGGACTTATCTAGTATTTCACAAGCACAAAACTAACTTCCATAGTGAGATTTCTTTTTTCACATACAAGAGCGGTTGCTGGGAGCACCAGAGCCTCTAGCTGCTACACATGAACTCCAGATGTGTTTGCTACTTTGTGCATCTGGCTGTATGTGGGGACTGAGGAATTGAACCCATGTCGTTAGGCTTTGCAGGCAAGTGCCTTAACCACTGAGCAATCTCTCCATCCCAGGCTCTTCCTTCTTTACCACGGTCCGTTTGTCTTGTGCCAGAATGAGGCTCTGTTATCAGATGTCTTCACCCCCAGAAACCACAGCATATCGGGTCTAAGGAGATAATTTTATATAGGATAAGAAGAGAGCCCCACTTCCTTGCATGGCCCCCACTTCCTTACTGGTTCTATGAGCACAATGTTCCAGCCACTCTTACGGTCACTAGAAGATGACTGTGCAATCCTTCCTGCCCTCTCCTGTGCCCTTCAAGGTAAGTATCACGATGGGAAAAGTTTCTATAACAACTTGGCTTTGGTACCAAGTTGTTTGGTGGAACACTAGTCTAGATATAAAAAAATATTTATTTATTTGCAAGCAGAGAGAGAGAGAGAGAAGAGAGAGATGGACAGAAAGAATGGACACACCAGGGCCTCTAGCTGCTGCAAAAATACAAAAGAATTCCAGATGCATGTGCCACTTTGTGCACCTGGATTTACGTGGGTGCTAGGAAACTGAACCCAGATTCTTGGGCTTTGCAGGCAAGCATCTTAACTGCTGAGCCATCTCTCCAGCCCCTAGGTTGTTTTTTTAAATATGTTTTTATTTATTTGCAAGCAGAGAGAGGTAGGAGAGAGAGAGAGAGAGAGAGAGAGAGAGAGAGAGAGAGAGAGAGAGAGAATGGGCATGCATGCCAGGGCCTTCAGCTGCTGCAAACTCCAGATGCATGTGCCACTTTGTACATCTGGCATTACACGGGTACTGGGGATCAGATTTGGGTTGTTAGGCTTTGCAGGCAAGCACCCTTAACTGCTGGAGAGATTTTGATATGCTGGTATTTTACAGATATGATTGACATTTTACATGAGTGGCTTTGAAGTAGAGATAATTAGCCTTATAGATGTGGGCCTCACTGAAGGTGGCATGAAGAATAAAACCTGAGATTTCTCCAGAAAAATATAAAAGAAATGTTGTTTCAGTGCTAGAATATAAAAATCCCATGTGTCTCCAGAGAGCTGGCTTAATCTTCAAATGACAAACTTGCCAACACCCTTAATTGTATCAGGTAACCTCTGTATGTGAACATTGATGATTCCTGATTCAGTCTCTCGGGATCAACCTGTCTGATCCAAACATCATGAAGGAAGTGAGGGGGTGATATGGGAATGGGGTCCCATTTGGAAAGGCTGTCAAGAGAGATACCCTTAGGGAATTGTCTCAGCAGACACCCAAATCGATTGACTGAACAGGCCAAGAAAGAGATCTATATTCCAGCCTGTACCAGACACAGGTACCCAGACTAGGGTGGGAGGTCATATTGGCCACCGTCTACCCTGTAGGGTTTCTGGACATCATTTAGACTTCACTCTGGCAAGTTGCTATCCATACCAATATCTCTGTTTACTTAGGGTGGTTAGTCAAAGGCGACCCCTGGATCTCCCTGTAGGCTACTCAAATACTGAAGCAGATAAAGTGATGTATGCTTCAGGTGTTTTGGTATAATAAAAACTCTCTTTTAAAAATTATTTTATTTTTATGTGAGAGAGAGAATGAGAGAGAGAGAGAGACAGTCTGGGCGTGCCAGGGCCTCCCACCACTGCAAACGAACTCCAGATGCATGTGCCACTTTGGTTTGCTATGGGCACTGGGGAATCGAACCCAGGGCCATCAGTCTTTGCATGCAACCAAGCACTTTTAACCGCTGAGCCATTTCTGCAGCCTGAATAAAATCTCTTAACAAGTGTCATTATTAAACAAAGAGGTCCTAGGTCAAAGGAGAGGCAATTAGTTATCTATGAACTTGAAAACTGCTGAGAAGTTAATGCTTGCTCATACCAAATCAGTCTCTAATATTGGACCGAGACTCTGGGGGCGGGGTGGGCATGTGACCAGAATCCAGGACCAACTCCAAGAAAGGTAAGCTGCTAAGGTGTTATTCAAATGTTAGTATCAGCCATGAGCTGGATCCGGCTTTACGTGAACAGTAAATTTAAAGTACTGGTCCCAAGAAAATTCCAGCAAAACAGACTACCTGCTTCATCCAAGGAGCTTCCAGCTTAGGAAAATATATATATATATATATATATATATATATATATATATATATATATATATATATATATATATATATATAT
>PVHP010023537.1:0-27325 GCA_004024765.1 Zapus hudsonius
TTCCTTCCTTCCTTCCTTCCTTCCTTCCTTCCTTCCTTCCTTCCTTCCTTCCTTCCTTCCTTCCTTCCTTCCTCCCTTCCCTCTCTCCTTTCCTTCCCTGTCCTCCCCTCTCCCTTCTTTGTCTTAAGAGGTTTCCTGGGACTCATGACTGCCTCCCTGGGTGACTCTGAGAAGCACCTTTGCTCCACTTCCGCTGCCTCACAGCCTTGCAGCAATCAATCCAGGCCGAAGGAGGTTCTGTGGAGGCTTTAGCTGGGAGTCAGGGCTGCGGCTCATTGTGGGGGGAACGCAGCGCTGTCTGCTCCCAGCACATCATCCATCAGGTCCGTGACATTCACCGAAGCCTGGTGAGGGTGCGTCTGCCAGTCCTCTAGTTTCCTCCTAGGTTACCCCACAAGGACAACACTGTGCTCCCCTTGCTCCCTCGTCTGAGTGGAGTCCTTTCTGCTCCCCTCATTTTGCTGTGGCCAGTGGTAGAGGTGGTGATGATTCAGGCCCTGCAGGAGTGGTCAAGCCAAAAGTCTGGTGCCCAGGGAGCTTCAGGGTAGTCAGGGAGGCCGCAACAGCTGGCCAGAGCTAGAATCTGAGTTAGGGCGAATGGCAACAATCCCTGACCTTGACCCTGACCTTGACCCTGACCCTGACCCTTCCTTCCCAGCCGCTCCTGCCAGCTCCAGGCTGCCCAGCTCCAGTTGCTTTTCACTGTGCCCTTGCTCTGTCCTCTACCAGGCCCGGGGATCTGCTATCCATGGTCAAGGCTGGTGGAAGCACCCAGACAGCACCCGCAACTCTCATGGCTGGTGTGTCACCACCACTATCGGGACACTTTGAGACACCCACGCTGTGAGGCTGCTGAGTGAGCTGGGGTATCTGCCCAGAGCAAGAGGTGGATTCCTGCCTGAGGCTGGGAGATCCTCTCCCAGGGGGCGTACAAAGACACCACTCCATCGCAAGAGCATGTGTTTCTAAGCGCAAGCCCGCTTGCAGAGCCTGGACTGTAAAAAGGAGAGTAAGGAGTGGGAATAAATTGTTAGGGAGAATTCTAGAAACTTGCCTCATGAATCTTCCATGTGCTCATTACCACCAAATGTTTACTTGTGTCCCAGGGGACGCAGCAAGTTGTGGTAGGTAATAACACGCAGGTTTGGGAACACAGGAAAGTAAGAAGGTGCCACCCTCTGGGTGCCAACGTCTAAAACATCTAGTTTTTCGTGTGTGACCACAAAGCAGGAGCTCACGCTCACTCTCCTTGTGCTGAATACTCATCCAGCGCTTAATTAGCGTTTATTGAGGGGTTAATTCAGGAGCTACACAAGTCTTGGTCTTTTTCCATGTAACGAAGTGTTGATAGAGATGAAACACACCTCGGAAAACTGGGAACATCTGGGAAACAGCCACACTCACCCATGGTTGTACAATATTCCCATTTCCCCAGTGATGGGAAGCCCTGGACATAATGATTACTTTCAGTTCACTGGCCTCATTTCCCCCAACCTCTCTCCCAAGTGCGCCCAGCTTCAACAAGGGTGAGACCTGTGCTGGGTGTGTGGACAGGAGATCTGTTCTCCAGATAGGCATTGAGAACTGGTCACTGTTCTCACATCCAGGGGCACAGCCCTCTCCTCTGTGGTGGCGACCACTTCTGACCATGGTGCTCTGTCTCAAGACCTGGAGGGGCCAGAATGGTCCAGACGTCTTAGGAGTCCTGGGGGTCCTGGCCAAACCGCCTTCCTGAGAGAAGGACCAGACCTCCTTTCTGGTTTTGGTACTGAGTGCTCAGTGTGAGTGTGGCTGGCCGAGGGAGGCAGGAGGTGTGGGAGGAGGTGGGAGGAGGAAGTGCTGGCACTCAGGGCCATGTGGAGGATGCACAGAGCCTGAGAGGGGCTTCGGGGCGCTTGAGGGAGCCAGGCTGAGCGCTGTCTTGGGAGGTTTCCTGGGAGTCATGACTCCCCTGGGTGATTCTGACAGCCACAAGGATGGGCTTTTCTAGATTCTCATTGTGCCTCTTTCTGGGCAGGTCTTTGTGTGGTTTAGGGTCAGAGGACAGGAGTAGTTAGTGGTCAGGTTTCTCTAAAGGAACAGAACCAATAGAATGAATATGTATTATCAAGGGGACTTACTGGATTCGCTGGCAGGATATGGTGTGGGTAGTCTACCTATGGCTGTCTTCAGCCTGGAGCGTCTGAGAGCCTGATAATGGCCCAGTCCACGAGGCTGGAGGCCTCAGCAGTCCAATCAGGTGTTGAAGGCCTGGAGGGTCCCTGGAGAGCCACCAGTCTGCAGTCCACATTGGACGGCAGATGAATCTAGGTTCTGATGTCTTTGCGGGATGGAGGGTAGATGCCTCGCCAGCAAGCAGCAAGGCAGCCATACAAAAGGCACTGACTCTCCCTGGATCCTCCTTACACATAGGCTGCCACCAGAAGGGCTGAAAACCCTGGGGACGGTCTTCCTCCCCAGCTAATTCTTTCTGGAAACACCATCCATTAATCCCCTAGACAATGCCATGCCTGCTTTCATTAAATATATACACACATGACTTTATGTGACAATATAAAATCTAGGAACCTGCGATGAGAGAAAACACAGGACATTTGTTTTTCTGAGTTTGGCTTAATTCACTTAATTTTTTTTTTTTTGAGGTAAGGTCTCGCTCTAGTCCAGGCTGACCTGGAATTCACTATGTAGTCTCAGGCTGGCCTCGAACTCATGGTGATTTTCCTACCTCTGCCTCCCGAATGCTGGGATTAAGGGCGTGTGCTACCACACCCGGCTCACTTAATATTTTTATCTCCAGTTGTACCCATCTTCCTGTGAAAGGGAGCCAGCCTCTTTCTCCATTCTGGAACTTTCCCTGGATCTGTAGCTTCAATAAATCCTTTCCTCCCATAACTGTGCCTGGTTTGGAGATACATTCCAGCAGCTTGTGGTTGACTATGACAATCAGAGAATCATAAGATAACTGAAAAAGTATCACAGAAAACAGTGTCTATGACGATGGACAGGACATGAGAGATGTTAGCAGGAACGACTATGAGGACATGAGGACATCCCCTTTCTCTCCAGAGGACTCCACCGGGACACTTCTATTTCCCCACTCCTTTCCTTTCTCTTTCCCTAGAAGTGGCTTTTCTTGATGGTAAATTTTAGAAGGTTAGTGGGCAGGGGCAATTTTGTCTTTTGGAGGGAGCTGCAACTGAAAGCATTTTCTATTCTGCTACCATGTGGGGAAGTCTGCCCTGGCCCCAGTGCCGCTGTTCCAGGCGCTCTCTAAGTCAAAGTTGTTCCAAGTGTCAAGATGCCTCAGGTGTGCAGCTGCCTCAGGTGTGGAACACTAGAGAAAGCTGGTTTCTGGATCTGTCTTTGGTCTGGAGATGTCTCCCTGACTTTCACTGTGAGGCACTGGGCCTCTCCTGCAAATATTGGTGATACTTTTGACCTGCATTTGGCATTTCTGTGTCTTAGGTCTCGATGTGTTTTAAAGTTGCCCTCCATGCTTCAGGTAAGAAGAGAGAGCATGGAGGGAGAGATGAGGGGAAGACATTATGAATTACATAAAGAGAGTGAGAACACAGAAGAAGAGAGAGAATGGAGGGAGAGATGGGGGAAAGACATTACGAATTACATAAAAAGCCTGAGAACACAGAAAACCTATAAGGAAATAGATCCCAGGCTGGTGCTGGACTTCTCCACAGCCCTAGATGCTGCAAGTCTGCTGAGGGAGCTCTGAGGAAAGGTGATTTTCATCTTGGCTGTCTCCTCATTACACGATGACTCAGGCCCAAGGGGATCACAGAGTCGCTGAGCTCTGGAAGTTTAGTTCCCACACATATTTCCATAGGAACTTATTTAAGAATGCTCCCCCAATACCATAGACTAAAGCAAGAAAGAGACAGGCCTACATTCAAGAAGATGGTGTGATCAATGGCAAGAACATGAGGCTAAGGGGAGGGCAGCAGAGCAGGCCTGGGAGAAGCTGGAAGACAAGGCTGTAAGAGGGGGGTCTCTGGGGAAGGGATGAGCACATGGTAAAACAGATGGATTCCCTGAGGTTCTGAGCATCCAGGGATGGTTGAGGCACTTGCCCAGCGTGTGAAGGTCAAAGACTTTCCATTTTAATTTAGATTGAATTTTTAGGTAATTTACTCAACATAGAAGACCCCATGTTAGTATCATAGATAGATGGGCTACAGTCCTCTCAGAGTGGGGAATCAGGAGGTCAGGAGGCCCAACATGAGCTCCTGGCTGGTTGTTTTCATTACCTCCAGTCCTTTGATTCTGAAAAGTTTTCTTGTATTGTGAGGATAAAAATAGAGAATAATGGCTAAATGCAAAATGCTTACTTTAAACTGCTCACTTAAACTCAGAAAAGCAGCTGTGCCATAGATCTTGAGAAGAACAGCAGATGTGCAGCTACCAGATAGAGCACAGGAGGGTGGAGTTGAATCACTAGTTGCTTATCTGACTTCTGTAAGCTGCCTGCACCATAGGAATGTAGGAGGATAAGAATAAGTAACCGCTTACTTGGCTTCTGTGAAATGCTTACGCAGGGTGACTAAACATAACCCCTGGACTGAAAAGCCCTTGAGCGCCAAAATACCAACATATGAATGTACCAATGAGAAAATAGCCCGTGCAAACTGTTCACTTCTGTCTATAAAGAGGTTTGAGATCCTGCACTGGACACTGCTGGTCTCAGCTCGCTGTGCCTTGCTGTGTGACCATGGTCCAGGTTTGAACCTGTTCAAATAAATGACCCTTGCACTTGCTCTGACTTGAGTCTCTGGTGGACTGTCTTTGGGGGACACGGACCTTACAGTATTAGCACTTTCATGATGTCTGTCTCCCCTTTGAGGTGTCTGCGAGCAATGCTGCTTTAATTATTTTATATTTATTATTCCGTTGTAGATTCCATTTGTTTTAGTTCAGATTTCTTGGAAATTCTCCCAGTGATGGGGTCTCTCCTTTTTGCTGCTGTGTTCTGACTTTTGTATTTTTGACTTAGCAGCGTGGTGATGAAATGGTCTGCTTTTAAATTTTAAAATAACTTCCTGTTTTTGTATGAAACATACACCATTTTGTCCCATTTCTCTAAGGTTATAACACAATTTCTCTGAAGTTCTATTCATTTTCCTTCTTTTGGGCTATAACTCTGTGTTCTTCCACTCCATGTTTTATTGATAGCCTATGGTCTTTGACTTTCATTCATGTCAGGCACACACTTAAACCTGGGGCCTTGGCCTTGTAAGGACTGAGCTGGGGGTTAGAATTTAGATAATGTCCAGCAAAAATTTCAATGCACCCTAAAATTTAAGGAGTACCCAAATTCTTATTTACAAAGTTAAAGAATTAAAATCATAGACAACAAGATAGTAAGGTATAGTGGGAGACTTTATTATTTAAGGGAACATGGGGAGTTACAGAGTTCTCCAGCCACTAGTGTGGGGAGAATGTAAGGGAGAGATTTTAATAAATCCGTGCTGCTCAGCCAAACAAGCAGCAGAAGAAAAGGCATCAGAAGGCTCCCATCATGAGAGGGAAAGGTTTATGCGGAAAAGAATCCTGAGCCTCCACCCCTACCCCACCCTAACCCTAAAGGCTGGGGTGAGGAGCCTTACCTGGAAAATGAAGTCTTCCTTCTAGAACGCCATGTGGAAAAAGAAGACAGGCCTTTGTTCTAGGGAAGTTTTTTTAAAACTTCCCCCAGGTAAGTCAGAGTGACATGATGGGTCTATACCTGACCAATCAATTTTTGCATCTAGGTTTGAGCTCTGGCTTAGAGACACCTCCCACTCAAGGGGAGGGGGTCTATGGAGCTTTCCTGAACGATCACAACATGATGATGGGATGGTTTCTAAATGTGAGTGACTTGGAATGTACTATGGAGTGACCTGAAAGCTGGCTGACACACTCATCAGGGACTCCCAGCAGGTACTTTCTGTGTCGGGGTTGGCTGGTTTCTTTAGCTGCCCATGTGGCTGGGGAAGGGCTGCTGGTGTTTCAGGCTGCAGGGCAGGCAGGACTGGCGAGGTCCCTCCAGCGTGCATGGCTTCCTTCCTTGTTGCTCTTCAGTCTGGCCTCGTCTGGTCTTCTCTCTGACTCATGTGCCTGGAGCTTTGGTCTTGGGGGCTCACTGTGCCCGGGGAATAAGGGATCTGTCTCCTGGGAGTGGGTGCTGTGGGCCAGAGGTGGCTCCTTTGCAGAGCGTGTGTCACACCCGTTCCAGGAACCCTGGCCTCACCACTGGGCAGAGGATCCCACCATGGATGGCATCTGCGGCTTCAGTTCCTGAGGCTTCTCAGGGGTTGTGGCGTTCAGTTAGCTGCTCACCATTCTCTGTCCTCAGGGTCTGATGCTGCCTTCATTTTCCAGGACTCTCCCAGCTTCTGGTTTCACACTGTGATTTTGAGGTCATAACAATCCCCAGGTCTCACTGAAGCTGATCTTTTGTGTTTGTATTTTCCTGCTGTCCTTGCTAAAAGGTGATTTTTTTTTTTTTGAAAAAGGGGGAATGGAAAAGTTTTGGTTCCAGATTCTTAAAAGTGGAGCTCTATTTTTTCTTTTAGTTTAAAATTTAAAAATAAAGTGTAACAGGGCACTCATTCCCAGGACTCCTCCCTGTTTGGAAGGGATTTATTGGGCTCCAGTCTGTCCCCAAGTTCAAGTACAGCAGCTCCTTTCTTTCCCCAGGCATGCGGTGTCCTCAGATGCTGGGCTGAGTCTCCCTGCAGCAGGTCCAGTGGTCTGGCCTGTGAGAGCTCAGGGGGGACAGGTCTCCTTTGGCTTGTGTCCCACTGAATGGCAGATGCACTGGGGCTGGCACTTGAGGAACGACCGGTGGTCCAGCAAGCTGACCTTGGGTAGCAGCAGTGTCAATGGGACTTCTGGGTCCTCACTGATTCTGGGGTTGGATCACACCCAAGACAGTGTGCCTCCTCTGGAACTTTCCACCCCTAGTTGAGACCCCTTCTACGGGTGCTCCATGGCTGCCTGCCATAGACAGCCATACACGCTTATCGGCTTAACTCAGCAGAAATGCATTCCCCACAGTCCAGGAGGCTGAGGTCAAGGGGCCACCAGGCTCACACTTCCTCCAAAGGCCTCAGACATTCTTGGCTCATGGCCATACCCTCCAAACTCTGCCTCTACTTCCTCATGGTTTCTCCTCCATTTTGACACACTGCCCTTAGGCTTTGATCTCCAATGAGACACTAATTCTTAGATTTAGGACCCAGGAAGGGAATCCAGGACAACTGGCCTCAAAATCCTTACTTGCACCTCCACAAAGACTCTTTCTAAACAAGGTCACATTATGAGGTTCAGAAGATTAGGATGTAGACAAATATTTTGGGGGCCAACATTTGACTCACCACACTCCTTAAGCTCCTGGCATGCCTGTCTTCCCACCTCAGTCTCCTGCAGTGAGTGTTCTGTGGAGCCCAACAGAGGAAGAGGAGGGACACACCACCCTGTTCACCTCTAAGGACCCTTCTGCCCCTTGGCACTGAAAGAGGCCTAAGAAACTGCATTGTGCATGGAGGGGCGTCCTGTGATTGGTGTCCCATCAGGAACAGGCGGTGACTCATGACCATTCAATTGATGAGCTTTTTATTGGGCTGGTGTGAAAGTAGCAAAGGTTCACTAGAAATCCACTTCCGATTCTGATGTGGACATTTTCATGTGCCGGTGACATGTGGTCGGATTCTCTGGTGGTGCTGGGTGACCCAATGACCATGTGGAGAAAGGCCAGCACCAACTGCTGGGGGCCACCTTGCAGAGTGAAGATGCGTAGGTAGGGTACTGAATGCTTTCTCTGCGTATGGTATTTTCTACTTATGGCTGTGCCATGGGATGAGACTCCATTGGGAGTTGAGGGGCATCACCTATTACATTCTGTGTGGTGCAGAATGGGTATGGTAGCACGGGAACTTCATGTATGCGTGTGCATGTGCATGTGCATGTGCATGTGCTTGTGCATGTGTGTATGTATGTGTGTGTGTGTGTGCCCCCGCATGCCAATGTGCATGTGTGTTCATGGTGTGTGTATGTGTCTGTGTGTGCACATGCCTATGTGCATGCGTGTTCGTGTGTGTGTGTGTGTGTATGGAGGTCAGAGGGCAGCTTTAGATGTCGTATCTTGCCTTCCACTTTATTTGAGATGGACTCTTTTGTTCACTGTTGGATCTGCCTAGCCAGTCGCCCATGAGCTTTTGGGTGATTCTCTCTCTACCTTCTTTCTCGCCTGAGGTGCTCTGGGATTACAGATGTTTACGCTGCAGCACCCAGCTTGACCTGGGGGGTCCAAATTCAGGTACTCAGGCCTGCATGGCAAACACATGATCCACTGAGCCATCTCCCGGGCTCCAGCACTTACCTGTTTTTTCAGTCAAGATCTCTCGCTGGCCTGGAACTCACCTTGATTAGGTTAGCCTGGCTGGGCAGTAAGTCCCCAAAGTCCTTCTGCCTCTGTCTTCCCAGAGCCGAGAGGCTAAGCACACGCCAGCACACCCAGCTTTCCTCTTTTACGTAGGTTCTGAGGCTGGAACTTGGGTCTTCATGCTTATTCTGCAAGCCCTTTGCTGCCCAGCACAGAGGCTGCTTAGGAACACCCATCTCTAGTTTACTTTGATGATACTGGTGCCCAATCCTATCTCCCAATTAAGTCGTAGACCCTCCATTGGACATTCTGGCCTCCCTCTGAGGTTGACCAGTTGCCTATCACTGATATTCTTCCTACTCTCTTAATAAAGCCCATCCATTAGCCCTCTTTGGAACACCCAGCCCCTCACGATGAAGAGGAATGTATTTCTCTTCCCAGTTGGCATTTCCACAGGGCACAGCATGCTCTCAGGAAGGAGCCAGCATGATAGTGTCAGGCAGCGAGGTGACTCAGAAAGGACCGTTTCAGGGGGGTGGATGCTACTTAAACTGTATTAAAAAAAAGATACTCAGTCACTTAAAGTAAAAAGTAATGGCAAAAATAAAACAGCACCAAAACTAGATACAGGAAAGCCTTGGAGGGAGAGGGGGCCAGAAAGCCTGTTTGTCCTCAGAAGTGCTAGCATGTTCTGTTTGGAGCCGGTTGCCTAGTGAGATTCCACAACGGGAGTGTCACTTCTGCTGGATTTGGACTTGTCCAAACCTCAGGAGACCAAAGGCTTCTACTATTTTAATATATGGGTCAATGGAAAACAGTTGGAAATCTGGTAGTTGGTTAAAGTTTTACGGGCTAGCCCTTGTTTGAATAGACACATTTATAATTCAGTTAGTTCTCTAATAAACTACACAGGACAGGGTTGGGGACTTGAAAATTTACGTCCGTATATTCTGGTGGCAGGAAGGAGAAATATGCCTCTGGGAGGGTGCTGAAGGACCCCCTCGGTTCCCCCCTCTTCCTTATTGGTGATCCGATGATAGACTCCAGACCTGTGTTCAGGACTTTGGACTCCAACTGTCACCTTCCTCTGGCATACGTCACATCTGGAGGTCTACAGGAAGTGTTTGTTTCAAAGAAAATTTCCTACAACATCTTAAAATTCAGATTTTTGACACCAAGGTGATATTTTTGCCTTTTCCTGAAATGCTGGGAAATTTGGCTCTCCCGAGCTGGCACCCTTTCAGAGCAGTGCGGTGTTCTCCTCAGACCCTGAAGTTTCCACCTGAAAGGAAAAGGGGGCAGAGAGGGGAAGCCTGTCCTGAGGAACACAGACTTGCCTGTAGGAGACAGATGTACGCACATAGGTCCACCCACCCACACATCAGGGGAGATGTGTGGATGGCTAAAGAGGTAATTGGTTGCCTGGACTCTCATGGCATGGGAAAGCCTTACGGATGAGTAGGATGATGGCTGGCCCTCTTGGTCTCCTGTGTGCCAGATGTTGAAGCTGTCAGGAAGCCACGCCCATTCCTGAGCTACCAGCATTGGGTATATACCTGAATGCTACCAGGGTTCCGGGAAGCTACATACAAGGCACCTACCTCTGCTCCTTTAGAGACAGCCCAGGAAAGACTAAGATTGGTTTCAGAGAAAACTTACACTGTGTTTAACTAAAAAGTAAACTGATTGATATATAATTCATAATCTTTCCTTTCTAAAGTGACTTGAGATTCCTAAGTACACACACGCAATGCTCTGAAATAGTCATTAAGAAGAGACCAGCTGTGGAGGGCTTAGATCGGGAGAGACAACCACTTCTGAGATGGGTGGTGGTGAGGTTGGAGGAGTTAGCACATGGCTTCTCGGGCAAATTTCTTGCCTGAAAGTATCAGTCTATGGAAAATAGTTTTTGGCCTTTCTGCTGTGTGAGAGCCTGATAGGGAAGGCACTTGCATGGGGTGAGCTCATAGGGCTCTTTGCATCTATTTGTGTGTGTGTGTGTATTTGTGAGTGTACACACGCATGCACATGTGAACAAGTTCATGTGGAAATCATCCTCAGGACTGTTAGAGCCAACATCTCTCAGTGGCTTGGAGCTCACCCACTAGGCTAGACTGGATGGCTAGGGAGCCCCTGGGTGCACCTGCTCAGTGCTGGGATTACAGGTGTGCATCACCACATCCAGCAACTCCCTAGCCCAGCCTTGGGTGTTTCCTTTTTTGGGGTTAGGAGCGTGAAGATGGGGTTAGGAGTGTGAAGAATGTTAGCTGTCGCTTTTGCCCCAGAGGGGTGACTCTAAAATCTCCAGGCAGTGTGAAGAATCAGAAGGTAGTCACTTATTAGAATAAAAATTCCTTTACCAGATTGAGATATTAAAAGTGATTTGTAAAAAGAATGCACCATCATCACACGCATGGTCCCTGAGGGAAGTCTTCTGTCTGTCCTGTCTCTGGAGCTTTGAGCAGAACCACCCAAAGCAATGTCCATGCTGCTAGGGTTGTCAGGCAGATGGGCACACTGAGCTAGGGAGGGAGGTGAGAAATCTGTCTGCATCATCGTAGCACTGTGATGACAAGGAACACTTCAGGTGACAGGGAAGCATGCTATCTCCTTGTTCTGCCAGGGGATCTGGCCCTTTTGACACCATGAGGCTCTTGGGAGAGGGCAACCCTGGCTGAGGGCAGAAGAACTCTCCTGGGAGAGGGCAGGCTCAGTCTCCCTTCCTCCTTCCCTCCTAACCCTTAGCTCTTGGAGGATTTCTGCAGAACACAGCAGATGTGGGTCAACTCCAATCTCTTCAGACATGGCTGACTTAAAGTGGGTTGTAGACAAGAAGCCTAAATGTGGATTCCTCCTTTCTCTCTCCCTGAGCTCCATGTCGCTCTAGCTCCCCAGGGCTGGTGGGTTCTATGGTCAGCTCCGGTTGGTGCTGCCTCATAGTAAACACCAGAATTATTTAGAATTATGGCCTTCTATTTGTTGGTTTCACCCATGGTCACAAATGTCATATAAAAGGCCATCTACAGGTACCAATGGTCACCTTAGGAACAAAGGTCATCTCCAGATCAGACAACCAGGTTGGCTGATAAATGAGTGTTACTATGTGACTCAGTCTGGTTGTGAGAAGCAGTCATTCATGATCTGGCCTGTGGGAGGCACCCCAGAAGACCAAACGTGAATCAGATGTAAAAAGCACAACGCTTTCAGCAGAGTTGCGGGATACAAAATCAACACACAAAAATCAGTAGCTCTCATTCACTCTGACAATGAAGTTACTGAGAAAGAAATTATGAAAAATCTCTCATTCACAATAAATAACCCCCCCACCCCCCACCTAAAATAAAGAATCCAGGAATAAGTGTCACCAAGGATATGGAAGATTTCTATTTTAAAAACCCTTAAAAACATTGAAAAAAAGAAGTGAAAGATGATACCAGCTGTTGGGGAGACTTCCATGCTCTTGGAGTGTCAGAATTGATATTGCAAAAATAGGTAAATTACTAGAAATAATCTCATCGAAGTCCCTATGACATTCTTCTGAACTAGACAAAAATAATCCAACAATTCCTATGGAAACATACAAGACCATTCATGGCTAAAGCAAACCTAAGTAGAGAGAACCTGTGTGCTAGAGGTGTCAGAATTCCTGATCTAAAATATAATTACGAACCACAATGACAAAGATACTGATATCAAAACAGACAGCTGGACTTTTGGAATCAAGGACCCAGAAATCCACACAGCTATGGACATCTGATTTCAACAAAGGCATAAGAAACATATATTGGGAAAAATTAGCCTATTCAACAACAATAACAAAACAACAACAAACAACAAAATAGCCAAACTGGATATCTACCTGCAGAAAAGTGGCCTTAGATCTATAGCTCTCACCTTGTGCAAAGATCAGTTCAAAATGGATCAAAGACCTTTATGTAAAGCAAGGCATATTGAAAACACGGGTTGGAAGTTAGAGGTACAGGCAAGAACTTTTTTTTCTTATATATTTAGTGTCCATACTGAGTTACATTATTCAGTGGGCAAACAATGAGTTGTTATCCCCAATTCCCCAATGCCCCCCTCCCCATCCCCAATCAGCTGGATATCCTCCTCTGTGGGCCGTCTGGATCAGTCCCTGTGGCAGGGGACCCTGGATAGCTTAGTACTTAGCCCGGTCCTCATGGCCCAAGTGTGTTGATACTGAAGGTCAGGCAAGAACTTTAACAGGACTTCAACACACAGGAAATAGATCTGAGAATCAACCAATGGAACTGCATGAAATCGGTTTCTTCACAGCCAAGGAAACTATCAGCAAAGCAAACAGAAGGGGAAGAAATCTTTTTTAGCTATTCCTCTGACAAGGGTTGATATCCAGACCTGCAAAAACTAAACACCAAAGCCCCCAAACTGCCAATCCATAAATGGACTACTGAAATTTCCAGATAGTTTTCAAAAGAAGAAACTCAAATGGCCAATGGATTTTTGACAAAAACCTCAGACATCGGAGAAATGTTAACTACAACCATGTGGAGATTTCATCTCGCCTCTGTCATGATGGCTGTCATTTAGGAAATTAATGATAAAAAATGCTGGTGACATTGTGAGGGAAGAGGAACCTTTACTCACCGTTCAGTGTACACTGGTGGAGCCATGATGGAGGTCCAAGTGGAGGGTTCTTAAAATGCTAAAAATTGAACCACTATATGACCCAGCTATACTACTTCTGGGCACATGCACAAAGGACTCCATATCCTACTTCTGAGATATGTACACACTCACGTTCATTGCTGTCTTATTCACAGTCAATAGGCAATGGAGTCAACCTAGATGTCCATCAACGGATGACTGGATAACGAACCTGTGGTGCTTGTACACATTGGAGTTTTATTCAGCTGAAAAGAAAAAAGAAGTTATCAACTTTTCAGGAAAAAGGATGGAATTGGAAAAAAAATTATACTAAATGAGGTAATCCAATACCTGAAAGACAAAAATCGCATGCTCTATCTCATATACAGACCCTAACTTTCGATGTTTGCAGTTATGTGAATAAGGGGCTGTGATTCTAGGTAGGAGACCACGAGAGGGGAACTCGGTGAGGAGAAGGGGGTGGGGAGGGGAATGGTGGTGACTGGGGCCCAAGGGGGAGGGGAAAGGAAGCAAAACCACAACATTTACTTGAAAACTTTATCATGAAGCCTGATTCTTTGCATGCTACTAAAGATAAATTAAAAGAAGAATTTATGGGAAACAGTTCCCTCCCAGCAGCAGGAGCACTCTGCACCCTCATGTACCCCACACTGCTGTCCCTCTTGGGAATTAGCTGGCTCTCCTCACTGCCTGATGAGGCATCACATGTGGTGGAAGATCCGAGGAACTGCTCCTCTGAGGGCGGGCAGTACTACCCCACAGCGTGACAACAGGCCACCTGTCCTCCAGACCCTTGGGACGTGAGTACTATGGCGTTAGAGGAAAGCAACTCATTTTTAGTTCTGTTCCATTACAGCCAGCAAAGATGGCTCTTGACGGTCCTCAAAGTTCAAGGGATAGCAACAGGGAAGCTTCCAGAAGAAGTAGAGTCATGTCTTTGTAAAGGTCCAGTAGATGCAAGTAATCCAGGTGTTGTGGTCAGCTTTCTAGTTAGTTGCTGAGCAGAAAGAACCCAAGCAAAAGCGGCTTGTGGAGGAATGGGTTTATTAGGCTTATGGACTCGAGGGGAGACTCCAGCCTGGCAGGGAAAACGATGGCATGAGCAGAGGGTGGACATCACCTCCGCCACAGCACTGCAAACAGCGGCAGGAAGGTGTGCCAAACACTGGCAAGGGGAAGCTGGCTTATAACCCCCATAAGCCCGCCCCCAACAACACAGCTCCATCGAGGTTGTAAAACCTAAACTGCCATCAGCTGAGGATGGATCTATCAGAACACATTCAATTGTTTGTGGGGGACACCTGGATCAAACCATGACACCAGGTTACTGGGCTTAACTCATCACCTCCTGTGGTGACACAGAGGGACCCCAGGCTGGACAAAGACAGCCAGAGGGATGTGGAACCTTCACGCGGCTGTGAGTGCCTCTGAGCACCCCAGCAATGTGCACCCCAGGAGCATCACCAAGCAGTAGTTTTGGGGTTCCAGCTCAAGGGGACCTGCGCAAATTCTTACAGGCAAGTGACGCTGTTGTGCTTATTTTACAGAGGCTGAGTGTCTGCCAAGTGACTGGAGTTTTGATTCAGACCTTCAGGCTCAGGTCTGGCTTCCTGGAAGCTGAGTTCTCCTGTAAGTGACTGATCCAGGGGCCCCAGAAGACCTGATAGAGAGTAGACCACAAAAGAGCCATGACTCCAAAGTGTGGAAGGGGTTCAGGTGGAGTGCAGTTCACTGGAGGCCTGGAGCACCCCCTGAGATGCCTGAAGCTCTGCCTGAAGCCCTAGTCCCAGCAGCTCCGAGTCTAGCCAGGTCAGACCTTTAACAGAGATGCTTCTGGACTTTCTTCTGGTCTGCAGAACCCTGAACGATAGTCAAGGATAAGCATGGTTATCAGGCATCTCTCTCTAAGCCACCTGGGAGTCCATTCCTTGGACAGCACAAAGGATGGATGTCCTGAGAATCTGAACAGCCCTTCCCCCACACGGAGGATCACTTTTTGTTGAGAACCTTTTGTCTGTGTTTTGTGTCTGTCATGTGGAAGCTCTCAGGAGTGGCTTGGTTGTATGAACAAATGAATGAATGAATGAATGAATGAATGAATGAATGAATGAACAGCCGGTCTTATTACTACGAGGTTCCTGGTCATGCTGCTACCTGGGAAGAGGGGCTCCTTACCTAGTTCTCAGCCTCTCTAGGAAATGGGTTGCACCTCACCTCTCCTGACACCCACCTCTTTTAGAAATTGGGGGGAGGGAGATTTGATTCTTAGCTTGTGTGTCTCTTCAAGTATTCGCTTTGTAGTTTTGGGGGATGTAACCTGCGCAGGTGAGAAGTTCCAGGGAAGCTTTTGGTGCCCAGTGACCCTGCCTAGGGCCGGAGGGTGAGTCGAGGAGACATTGGGGTGGTGAAGGTCGCCCATGGTGATGGTTGCTGTTTACAGCTTCTTGGCCATCCGTGACGGCAGCCAGTGGAAAAGGACTTCACCCTGAATCAGTGGCCGCCTTTGCTAACAGCTTTGGTGAGCACCTCCTTCACTTCCCTGACGAGGGCTGAGGTGGAGCTGGAACAGGGCACATCTGTGCCATTTCCTAGGCACGGTGCCCAGTGCTCTGCTCATCTCAGGATGCCTCATCGACCCCCACTCCAAGCTGCGACCCCTCCCTGTCTGCGGCCACAGTGGGCGACTGGGAGGTAGCATGGCCCCCCTTTGCTGGCCTCCAGACCATTACTCAGCGCCATGTCTCCTGGACACACCCAGAGACTCCGAGGAAGCCCAGATCCTTCCTTCCCATCTCTGCAGAACTGTCTTCATCTGGTACCTCCCCAGAATGCCTGACATTCTGTCCCGTGTGTACTCAACCCCAGTGGGCACAATGTGCAAGTGGCATCAGTCCTGTCCAGGAGGGACGGTGTACAGGGTGGAGACACATGGGAATATCACACAGACCTTCTGCAGCCCTGTGGAAGGGGCTCGCCCTGACCCGAGGGCCAAGGAGGTAACAGTGGAAAGTGGTCCCGGCAGAGAACAGCATGGGTGGCACTCTCTGAGTTACATGTGCTGGAACATTCTGTGGTCTTTAAAATTCTCCTACCTAACTGCTCTCTTTAGAGATCTCTTTTTAGACAGTTCATGAAAATGGGATATGGGATCTTTTGTACCTGGCCCCCCTATCTCTTAGCATAGGGTTTTCAAGGCCCACCCAAATGATAGTATTCTCTTTCCTTTATTTTTTTATTTTATTTTATTTTTTAAAATATTTTATTTATTCATTTTCAAGCAGAGAGAGAGAGAGAGAGAGAGAGAGAACACCAGGGCCACCACCTTGTGGGTGTGGCTTATGTGGGACCTGGGGAATTGAACCCAGGGCCTTAGGCATTAGCCTTAACTGCTGAGCCATCTCTCCAGCCCACTTTTTTTTAAATTGCTATATATTTATTTAGTGTGCATGTGTGTGTTCATATATGAGTGTGGGCATGTGCCCTGGTGGGTACACGGAGGTCAGAGGATGATTTTAATTTTGGGGGTGTCGGTCCTGGTCCTTCTACCTCATGTTTGAGGCAAGTCTCTCTTACGCTCTTGCTGTTGTCCCGGCTTCACTTGCCAGGCTGGCTGGTCTGGGAGGCTCTGAGCTTCTGGGCATTCTCTTGTCTCTGCCTCTCACTGTCAGCATGCTGGGATCACAGAAGCCCCCCTCCATGGCTTCTGGCTTTTTATGTGGTGTCTGGGGATCAAAGCTGGGTGTTCAGGCTTGAGCAGAGCGCTTCATCCACAAAGCCATCTCCCCAGCCCCACATTCTTTTTCTCATGGATGATGGATCTTCTCTGTGTGTTTATTCATTCATCACTGATGAGCATAGATGTTCCTTCTGCTCTGGGCTCTTGCTAACAATGCCATTTGTGAGGATTCGTGCACAAGCTTGGTGTGGACCTATGCTTGTGAGCCCAGGGTGTGTACCTGGGGTGGAGTTGTCAAAACATATAGTAAGTCTACGGTGAGCCATCTGAGGAGCTGCCCAGCTGTTTTTTGAAGTGGTGCCCTTTTTCCTATTCCCACCCATCAAGTATGAAAATTCAACTTTAGCAATTCTCACTGGCACTTAGCATCGGAGCCACACCAGAGTGCATGGAGGGACCCCTCACTCTGTGGTTGGCATCTTCTCAGGTGAGCTCATCAGCAGTTGCATTTCCTCTGTGAGAAGTTTTGGCATCATTGTTGAACGAGGATGTAAGGGTGATTTCTAAGTGGAACATAAATGTAGGGCTTCTTTTTAGATCCTGTGGGACTCCCTGTGCCCACGTTTCTATTACAGTATAAATTCCTGTTTTATTACTAAAGATCTGAAATCAGGAAGGTTTTTGTTCTATTTTAAAAAGATCCTTTGACATCCTTAGGGACTTTGGAATGAATTTATCAATTTCCACAAGAAGTTAGCTCTTCTTTTTGTTGTTTAAAATATTTGCATGCATATGTGTGTGTGTGGAAAGACACACGCCAGTCACAGGGCTACCTCAGGGGATCGGTCCTTTCCTTCTGCCTTCTTTTTGTAGAAACATTTTCTCCTTTTTAAATCGACAACTTCCATAAATATAAACAATATACCACGACCATAATCTCCTCAACCACCCTCCATTTTCCCATTCCCAAGTCCCCCCTTCACTGAATCCCTTCTTTTCAACTAGCCTGCCTTCTACTTTGATAGCATGATTTTTTCCCTCCTAGAACGCAGGTCTTGTGTCGGTGGCATCAGCCACTGTGAGGCCATGAATCCCACAGCCACTTTGTATCTGGAAGACAATATTGCAAAGCACTCCTCTCCTTCGTTAGAATCTTTCTGCCACCTTTCCCCAAGGTTCCTGAGTCTTGGAGGGTGTGATGGAGATGTCTCATTTAGTGCTGAACTTCCTACTGCCGCTTCAGCAGTTTGGTGAGTTCTGAATCATCTCAGGGGTCACTGACATCAGAAGAAAGAAGCTCTGAGAACCAAAAGTGAGAGCAGCATTAATTTATGGGCATAAACATAAGTATTTATTTATTTTTTAAAAATATTTCATTTATTTATTTTCAAGGAGAGAGAGAGAGAGAGAGAGAGAGAGAGAGAGAACGAACCAGAGCCACCACCTTGTGGGTCTGGCTTATGTGGGACCTGGGGAATTGAACCCCGGGGCCTTAGGCACTGGAGGCAAGTGCCTTAACCGCTGAGCCATCTCTCCAGCCCCTCTTTTTCTTAAAAAATATTTTATTTATTCATTTTCAAGCAGAGAGAGAGCACCAGGGCCACCACCTTGTGGGTCTGGCTTATGTGGGTCCTGGGGAATTGAACCCTGGGCCTTAGGTACTGGAGGCAAGTGCCTTAACCGCTGAGCCATCTCTCCAGCCCAACACAAGTATTTAGAGGGTAGCTTGGTGGGCATAATAGATCCATTTAGCCAGACAACAGTGGCATTTCTCCTAGGGTTTATGACCTCCCAAGTCATGGCTTCTGATTAGGTTTTCAGTACGAGGCAGGACTTCCCTCTAGTGTTTCAATTCCAGAGAGTGGTTGGTTTCCCCCATAATAGAAATGCCATCATGGCACCAGTTGGTACATTTGGTCTGGCTGGCTCTTTGTCTAGCTCTCAGGGTCCTCTGCTGGTTAAGACCATTGATGCTGTTTCTCTCCCGCCAGGCTGCATCTGTCTCTCCAGCATCCTGTCCTTGCGCTGCTGTGAGCCAGTGTCTCCCTTGTTCAGCTGCTGTGAAGACCAAGTGTAGCTGGCCTGTGGGCTCTGGGATTCTCGTTCCACCTCACACTGCTTTAGTGTGTTGGGATCAAGACACGTGTGCTACTTTGTGTCTGGCTGTACGTGGCGCTGGGGATTATATTCAGGTCAGTGAACTTGAAAAGCCAGTGCCTTTGAGGACTGAGCCATTTCCCCAGCTCCTCTTTCTTCCTTGATGAACACCCAAGGCTCTCATACCCTTGGCTTCTTATAGCCATAAGTGTTAAGGACCTCAGATGCTTTGGAAGCCAAGAAATGAGGAACAAGGGTGAGAGTTAAGGGAGTGGCTCACGGTGACAGACTCCAATAGTGCCATCGGGACAAGCTTACTTTGGCTGGGTCTCTCCTGGGGCGTGGGTTAAAGGCACCAGTAGCTTCAGAGCCTAACAGAGCTGTTCAGTATCCTTTGCCATAAGTTCTCACAGACTGGGGACAAGCCTGTGCCTATGGGGGGGGTGACTGGGAGGAAGAAAATTTGTTCTCAGCCCTGAACTTACTCTACCAGGGGCTCATATATCCTAGGCTTGCCTCAAGCTTGTTATGTACTTGAGGATGAACTTCCAACTCATGATCCCCCTGCCTCCACCTTCTGAATGCTGCAATGACAGACATGTGTCACCACAAACAGTTGATGAGCTGCTGAGGATTAAATCTAGGACTTCATGTGACATCCCCCAGCTCCCTGCTTTTGACTTCAATATGTCCAATTTGTGCTCCATGTGCTTATTATTTTTTTTAATTTTTATGTATTTATTTATTTTTCTATTTTGAGACAGGGTTTTGCTACATAAGCCACGCTGGCCTCAAATTCTTTTTTTTTTATTGTCCATAATGAGTTACAACATTTAGTGGGCAAACCATGAGTTGTTATCCCCAATTCCCCACTTCCCTCCCCTCCCCACTCCACTCAATAACCTCCTCCATGGGTCATCTGGATCGGTCCTTGTGACAGGGGACCATGGAAAGTCTAGTATTCAGCCAGGTTCTCCTGGCCATGCCTCTGGATCGTCTCCCCCACCACGGCTCTCACAATCTTTCCGCCCCCTCTTCCGCTCTGTTCCCTGAGTCGTGGTGGATGAGTATTAAGGCTGCTTTAAGGTTGTGAGTTTAGGGGTCTTTGTGTCGAAGATCGTTGGTTTCTGTCTCACTGGCTTATCCTGTGTTGATTGAATGGCTGTGGCTGTGGGTCCCTTGTTCATCCCGTCATTCTCTGCGGAGTTCCATTTGAATCCTCCACGGTATGACTGTGGTGGCTCCTCTCCACGTGCTTATTATTGACCCCAAGCTACTTTCTGAAGACCTGTATCCAGGGCTCTGATCTTGTATTTGAGACAGGGTTGTGACCCGGTATCCCTGTGATGATGAGCATGGAGTGAAGGAACAGCCGGGGCTGATGTGTTTCATGGAAGCAAGGTCTTCCTGTGGTGACCTAAGAAAAAGTTAAGGTTAGCTTCACTTTGAGACTAAAAGTAGGCAGAATAGAGGAATACTCAATATTCTTTTCTGGAAGTGTGTGGTTAAAGGTGAGAATGCAGCTCCCCACAGAGAGGACCACAGAAAAAGGTCAGGAAACCCTGGAGCCCTCAGGGCTAAGATCAGGGCTGAGCTCCTCTGTCATTGCCCATCTTTTCTTGCCTCCATCTGCAAAGTGGAGGTTTTGTGCTCAATGATCAGGTGGGTTCAAGTCCTCTGGTTCTGTGACTGGACGGAAAGGCTTGAGGCTCAGACATTCATGAGGCCAAAGAGCAGGCTGATGGGCTGCTCTGGCCTCCTGGCCATCTGACTATGTCTGCTTGAACTGTGAGGAGACTTGATCTTGGTCAGCTTGCCGTGCTAGAAGTGAGGAGCCTGGATTTTCTTCCAGTTGTCTTGAAGAAGCTATATTAACAAACACGCTATTTTAGGAGAAGGGAGAGGGGAAGAGTGTTGAGGAGGTTCTGTCTGCCTGGGGCTGGGGAACACCCCATGCTGCCGCTGCCAAGCACCTTTGGGATGAATGTCTTCCTTCAGCTTCCCCCTCCCGAGGTTGTATAGTTCCAGTGCTCTGGGTTCCAGTCTCAGCTACGCCGCTTATTAGAAGGAGTCTCAGCACATTTCTTGGCTTCTCCAAGCTTCAGTTTCCTTATCAGCCAGTGTGAGGTGAGGTTAGCGATGACCCAGTGCTGGTCACTGTCACTTGAGGGAAGAGTTGGGCCCCACAGTGTGCTCAGCGTTGGCCACACGAGGCTTTCCGATCCTGAGCCCCACTTTCAGAACCCAGGACCCCCACAGTGACAGGGTGACTGAGGACATGAGGACAGGGAGATGCATGGTGGTAGAAGAGCCTGTGTCACTACAGTGAATGACCCGAGAACCAGACCCCAAGCCAGGGGTGGCCCAAGGTTCAGCAGGTCCAGTGTCCTGTCACTGACAAGCAGCCCAGAGACACTTCCAGCCACACAGACACCTCAGGGCTTCACGGGAGATGAGCGGAGGCGGATGTACTTGTGAGAGCCAGATTCCTTAGCAGCAGGTGATGTCACCAGAGCCAGCGGCAAGGCGGGTGGGAGGGCTGGCTGGCACAAGCTCACTGGCATCTGGAAGTGTGTGACTGGCCTGGAAAGTGGAGGAAACATGAGTGGCATTTGTCATGCCCTTGGAATTGCTGTATCCCCATCAAAGATGACAGAATGATTCCTGGGCCAGCCTGATACTCAGGACTTTAAAAGTGATCCTGGATATCCATCATCATAGCCAGTGGGCTGTGGCCTGGTCTCCTGTCACTGAAGGAAGCCCTGATATGTGCATGTGCCCACACCACACATACAACACACATATGCACATACCACATGCCATACCACACTTAGACACATGTATATACCACACACATACTATGCATGCCACACACACAAGATACACACAAGACACACACACACACACACACACACACACACACACACACACACACACACACACACACCTTTTTTTCTTCAGTGCTAAGGATCCAACCCAGGGCCTCACACATATCAGGCAAGCACTCCACCACTGACCTATATCCTTAGCCTTCCATATTGTAACAGTTACCTTTGTATTGCTGGGTCAAGACACCAGGCCAGAAGCAGCTTCTGGAAGGGAGTGGTTCACCTCCGCTTCCAGGTTCTAGGGAAGCTTCATCAGGTGGGGAGAGCAGGGTGTCACATCTTGTCATATCAGCTGGGAGGAAGCAGCAGGAGTGAGCTAGGAACGATCACCCCACAGGGCTGGACTAATAGATCTCAAGGTCTGCTCTCAGTGACACAGCTCCTCCAGCAAGGCTCTGCCTTCCAAGGCTCCACCAGCTTGGGACTAAATATGAGGCTTCATTATAAATACATGAGACATCACTTCTCGGCCTTTGGCTAAGATCAAGTGTAGTACAAATACATGAGTCCATGAGGGACATCTCACTTTCAAACCATTACCCACATACTCTATTTGATTTACTTATTTATTTATTTATTTATTTTTATTTTATTTATTTATTTTTCAAGCCGAGAGATAGAGATAGAGAGAGAGAGAGAGAGAGAGAGAGAGAACACCAGGGCCACCACCTTGTGGGTCTGGAGTATGTGGGTCCTGGGGAATTGAACCCAGGGCCTTAGGCACCAGAGGCAAGTGCCTTATCCGCTGAGCCATCTCTCCAACCCGATTTATTTATTTTTTAATTAATTTTTTTATTGTCCATAATGAGTTACATTATTTAATGGGCAAAAAATGAGTTGTTATCCCCAGTTCCCCAATGCCCCTCTTCCCCATCCCCAATCAGCTGGATATCCTCCTCCATGGGCAGTCTGGATCAGTCCTTGGGGCTGGGGACCATGGATAGCCTAGGAGTCAGCCCGGTTCTGCCAGCCCTAGTATGTTGTTATTGAGGGGGCCATGCCTCTGGATATTCTCCCCCCCAAGGCTCTCACAATCTTTCTGCCCCCTCTTCCGCTCAGTTCCCTGAGTCATGGTGGGTAAGTATTAAGGCTGCTTTATTGTTGAGAATTTAGGGGTCTTTGTACTTCTGCTTTAGTTTATGTCGAAAATCATTGTTGTCTGTCTCACTGGCTTATCCAGTGTTGACTGAATGGCTGTGGCTATGGGTCCCTTGTTCATCCCATCATTTTCTGCGGGGTTCCATATGGATCCTCCACGGTAAGTCTGGGGTGGCTCATCTCTTGCCAGGATGTCAGCTATTAGCCTGCAGTTCATTGGTAGGGTTGGATGGGCCACAGCTCTCTCGCTGCAATCTGAAAGATACAAACAGAAAATCTCCATTGGAGAGTGAGATCAGTATAGGTTAACTGAGATATGCATTTCTGAATTAGCTAGATTCTATTTTTAGTCACCTCTCCTTCAATCACTCGAATAGTGCATCTCTCCTTGGTGGCCCAAGAGTCAGGCTCCCAGTGCATATCGCCCTAAGTCCTCAGTTCCAGTTAAGTGCTCCCCCTCACTAAGTGAATTATTTGGCCAAATTTAAAAGCTGTTGATTGCCTCCCCCAGGCTTTGGCTCCTCCATTGCACAAGTGCTCCTTTCTTGGTTCGCTGTTCTCTCCCAGTAGGAAGTGTGCTCAGCCTACACCTGGCAGCAGACTGTGTTTCATGTCAGTGGTCTCTGTTTACTCCAGCTGTCGTTGACCTGCTTCCCCTGGCAGCTTATGCAGTGCCTTTCAGCACTGCACTAACTACCATCTGGGGGATGGTTACCATTCTGGACCTCGCAGGGTCTCTCGATGCTGATAGATGGCTTTCTGTGGTTTCTTCAGCAATGGGATCTTGCCTTAGGCCTGGGGTGGGCATTCAAGAGCTTTATTCTCCCTCATATGCGGTCCTTAACCAGACTAACTGTAAACTCTATACAGTCCAGTAGAAAGAATGACAGGTTATGAATGAGGGGTAAGGGATGGGGGGAAGGGAATGACTTAAGCATGAAGCTAAACCAAAATGGGTTCAAAATCATAAAATTCTCACGAGCATACTGTAACCTACTGAGTAAGTAGTGGGCATTGTCTGGCAAGAGGGGCCGTGAATAGAAAGGGAGAGAGTCTAAGCCGGTGAAAAATTGATCAGTCTGGCAACTTCTGGTTCCAGTCATCGGCTCCTTCCCTCACTGAGCTGTCGACCAAAGTGACCCATGAGGTTCCACATACTCTATTTTTTAATTTTATTTATTCATTCTCAAGCAGAGAGAGAGAGAGAGAGAGAGAGAGAGAGAGAGAGAGAGAGAGAGAGAGAGAGAGAGAGAGAGAACATGCACACCAGGGCCACCACCTTTTGGGTCTGGCTTATGTGGGTTCTGGGGAATTGTGCTTGTGTCCTGTTTGATCTGAGAAGCACAAAACTGGACACGTTTCAAGAAGAGAGAGGGCCTGGGAAGATACGTTCTAAGAAACCATCTCCCACCATTCCCCAACAGACAACAGTGACAGTCAACTCATGTAGCAGGCGGTCCCTGCATCTCAATGGCTTTCCAGTGAACTTCTGCCTCATATGATGGAAACACGGCTGTGGTTGCCCTCAGCAGCTTGACTCCATCTGGGAGCCTGGAAAGCCCTCCTGGAGAAGCAGCCCCTGCGTCGAACACGCTGCATTTGTATAGAAAGAGAGAGGGTCGAGGCGTGATGTACTTCATCACGCCACATGGCGTGAGCTAGGCACAGGCCCCAGCACACTGTGGGCTTGCCAAATTGGCCATGATTGGGGCACATCTTCCTCTACTGGGAGAAGAGTGAATAGAGGGACCCACAGTACAGCCTTCTACCTCTAGGGCTTTGTCCCCTCTTGAGAAGTGGGAGAGGAGCGGAACAGAGGTTGCTGGGAGCTTCACACACAGGACACACACACACACACACACACACACACACACACACACACACACACACACACATGAATGAAGGAGCCCATGTCAGATCAGGATGTGCCACTTTGGGGGCATCTGTGTGCTGGGTTTCTGAGATTTTAAAGCAAAAGCTCTAGTGAATTTCATCGACAAAATGTGGCATATTTGGGAAGCAATTCTCAGAATTATCTTTTGGACTTCTCTAGACAGAAATTTTCCTTGGAACACAAAGTGAGAGCTCATTTAGAATTCATGAAAAGTTGGTGCCTAGTGCAACATCTGATCATTTTTGGAATCCTTCCTTCAACAGGTCCTTAGCATCATAAGAAGGACCAAGGATGCCTTGTGGGGCATTGCCCATGGTGCAGCTCAAACATTAACCCCCAAACATCAGGCCTGGCTCACCAGCACCCCGCTCCCCCACTCCCCACCTTCGAGTGCCTCGCGGTTTGCAGCATGCGGATGTTTCCTCAAGTTGGGTAGGATGAGGTCTCTAGACAGCTGTGAAATAGGAATTGTCAGGAAAATCACATTCAACAAGAAGACCGTTCTTGCTTTAGCCTCCTACAGGCGAATTCCTGAAACCGAGGGTTCCAGACCCAGTCAGCCACCCCGTGGTCACTGGGCAGTCACCCTCCAAGGCTGCGCAGAAGGGTGCTGTGGATTTCCACGATAGGCCAGGCCTTTCTCTCTCTTTTTAAATGATAAAAATGGAATTGCCATTGTCTTAAATTTGTGCCTAAAAAAAAATCCCTCCAAATTGAAAAGAATTCTTTTAAGATCGGCTGATTCACCCTTGCTAGTGAGTGACTCTATTCTCAAATTTCTCCCCTTTAATCATCCTGGAGAAATTTATAAGCAGTATCAAAGCTCATGTTAAGCTGGTGTTCATCCTAAGTTCATCTTTCTCCTTTTACAAAGTGGATCACTTTCTTTTTTCATAGAAAATCCAGCAAGCCTGCATCTCACCCTTCCCCCAATCCATTTCCTTGTTGCTGATCACTCTTCCTCCATGGGTACGGACTTCTCGGCTCCCCCAGGCTCTGCAGTCATCACTGTGCTCTGACGTCTGTCTGTCCTTCCCGTCTGAGGTCAGCCATGTTCATGAGATTTTGGTAACTAAGTCTTCAGCATCAGTCCTTCTGAGAATCTGTCATAACCCCTTCTTGGTTCCATGCCTGGCTACGAAGTCATGCCTACTCTCCTCCTAAGCTTTCAGTTGTCATCAAAAATGGGCTGGAGAGATGGTTCGATTACCCAGTACCCAGGTAAAGCCAGATGAATGCGTCTGGAGTTTGTTTTCAGTGGCTAGATGCCCTGGAACACATATACTCTCTCTCTGCCTCTGCATCTCCATAAATAAATAAATAAATAAATAAATAAATAAATAAATAAATAAATAAATAAATAAATAAAGTTTTTTCAAAATGGTGTTGCCTTGTTTTCTGGTCCAATGACCTTGATCTTGCCCAGGGTCTGTACTCTTTCTGATGGCACCGGAGCCCCACGATCCATTTACTTTTCTGTGTCCTGGGGACCAGGGCCTTCAACATGCAAACCTCCTGGGAAAATTCTCAGATTCAAACTCTCAAAATATTCTCCAATATTTGTTGATCTTCTTTTTAATATCCAGTTACGTTTTTAGCGTCTTGTTCTTGTCAGTGTTGTGAAACGGCTCAGTGGTCTGTCCTGGGTGGGATTTCCTCACTCTCATCCTTTTATTATAGTCTGAAGACTCACACTCTCCACTTCTATTCTCTGTCACGTTGTTTGTGGATCTGTGGGTGGGGGGGAGCTGGGGGTTAGAATTTAGATACCACCCGGCAAACATTCCAATGCACCTCAAAATTTAAGGAGTACCTGAATTCTTGTCTACAAAGTTAAAGAATTAAAATCATAGACAACCAGAGGTTAAGGTATAGTGGAGACTTTATTTAAAAGAAAATGGGAAGTTACAGAGATCTCCAGCCACCAGTGTGGGGAGAACATGTGGGAGAGGTTGTAGCCAAAATCTATGCTGTTTAGCTAAAGAGGCAGGAAAAGAAAAGATACCAGAGGCCTCCCATCATGACAACAAGTTCATGTGGGGACCTTGATCTTGCGCCTCAGGACTGGGCTGAGGGCTCTTACCTGGATAATGAAAGTCCTCCTTCTAGGATGCCCTGTGGAAGAAGAGACTGGCCTTTGTTTCTGTGACCAGGTAAGTCAGAGAGACAGCTGATTGGTCTACACCTGACCAATCAGTTTTAGCATCTAGGTGTGAGCTCTGGCTAGAGACCCCTCCCACCCAAGGGAGCGGGTCCATGGAGCTTGTCTGAAGCTCTCACAGATCTGTGCTCTTCTCCTCCCTGCCACGTCTGCTTTGCCCGTGTCTGGCCTTCCTCCCTGATGCAGTTTTTATTCTTTTTCTGTGATATGCTCATTGTTCTTTCCAAAACTTCTACTGAGTTTAATATTTTTTCTATGTTGCCTTTTCTTACTCTGTTAAGTGTTCTTAAAAATAATATCTTTTCTTGTTTCGTTTCTGTAGTATTCTTTCTTTATCCATGGACTTCTCCCTTTCTGCATTGATTTCCCCCAAGTTTATTTTAAATTTCCTTCTCTCCTTCCTTCCCTCCCTCCCTCGCTCCCTCCTGTCCACTTTGCCCTATAATTTGTCTTCCTTTTCTATTGTTTCCGTTTCTGTTGTTCATTT
>PVHP010023538.1:0-27474 GCA_004024765.1 Zapus hudsonius
CCCATTTTCTTCCCTCAAATACTGGGAATCAGAGCTGTCTTTTGTGAGATCTTAGCATATAATTATCCTATCTGTGCAACTAGTTTCTTCCACTTTAAACCATATGCTCAGGTCTTCCAATGCAGAATTTTTCAAACTGCATTTGGAAATCAGCTTATTGGGTTTTAGCCAGCAAGCTTGCAAATGATGTGCATTTAGTGCAGTTGGTTGTTTTGCATGTTTGTGTGTGTGTGTGTGTGTGTTTGTATGCTAGGTTGAATTATAAAATGTATTTTTGTGGCTGGGGTGATGGCTTAGTGGTTAAGGGAGCTTTCTTACAAGTCTGCTGGCCTCAGTTTAATTCCGCAGTGCCCATGTAAAGCCTGATGCAAAGTGGTGCCCAGGTTTGTAATCCTAGTGGGCCTAAGGCAATGTGACGCGGAGCCAAGAGAATCCAGAAGTTCACAGGGCAGTTAGATTAGTGAATATGCAGCAGCAAAATACCAAGAGAGACTCTGTCTCAAACAAGGTGGATGGAGGGAACAGATACACTGCTGTTGTTCTCAGATCTCCACACTACACTGAGGTACATGCATGCCCACCACACACACATGTACACATAAAAATATATCTCTTTTTTAAAAATGTAGACTGTTCTAAAAGGTGCTGCATTTATCACTGCAGTCTAAACTAGTCTTTTAGCCTTTGTTAGAATATCCATGACCAGTAATAATTTTTTTATTTTGTTTTTAAAAATATTTTATTCATTTATTTGCAAGCAGAGAAAGAAGAGCAACAGAATGGGTGTTCCAGGGCCTCCAGCCACTGCAAGCAAACTCCAGACACACGTGCCACTTTGTGCATCTGGCTTTATGTGGGTCCTGGGGAATTGAACCCAGGTTATCTGACTCCATAGGCAAGCACCTTAATCGATGAACCATCCATCTCTCCAGCCCTATTTTGTTTTTTGAGTCAATCTCACTACAAAGTTTGCGCTGGCCTCAAACTTGACATCTTTCTATCTCAGCCCCCCCCCCTCCAAATGCTAGGATTGCAGGTGTGTGTCACCACTCCCAGCAACAGGTTAATTAGTGTTTGGGAGAGAAGGAAGACCAGGATTTTAGATCCTGAGGGGGTCAGGCTTCATCACTGGAGATATAAGTTCCAAAAGGAAAAGAATAGTAAAGAAGAGAATATGGTTGCCTGTTGCTCTCAGCAAGGAAAACAGGGTGCCCTAGGAGGGTTCTTGTGCAGGGCTGAGCTCCTGGGTGGTGGTGGTGGTGACTTCTCCCAGCTTTCTCCTCTGCGCTCCCAAAGTACCTTGTGCTTAGTATAACTCACTACACCTATTTCACATGCCTGAGAGTGGGCCAAGCATTTATAGGAGGTGACAATATAGGTCTTATTTTGCTGACATACATGTGACTGAAGTCTGTTCCTGTACTGGCTAAAAAGTCACCTCATGTCCAGTGCAGTGTGTGCTTCCTTTTGTCACGAACACACCCAGAGATAGTTCACTGTGTTGCAGAGCCAAGAGCAGCAGAAGCCCATGTTTTCTCTCAGGGCTTGGTGGGATGGGTGCATGGATTTTATCCTGTGATCGTCTAGCCTGATGAAGAGGAAGAGGGTAAGACCCTACATGTCCTAAGGGAGGGTCTGAATGGCGAGATGGACACATTTACACAGCCATTGTGGGGAAGAGGTAGTACAGAGGACAAGAAGGAACTGGACAAGCAGCATAATGTGTGTTGTTGAAAGCTGAATGTGGTGGCACACACTTACAGTCCCAATACTTGGGAAGTGGAGGCAGGAGTTCAAGGCCAGCCTTAGCTACATAATGAGGTTGAGGCCAGCCTGGGCTACATGAGACCCTCTCTCCATAAAACCAAACGCATGTTGTTGGGCAAGTAGGTAGATTCTGTGGCATGGACTGTTGTGGTCTAGAGGGATTCTGAAAGACTTTCCAGAGTCCAACTCAGGTGTCCTGAAGCCTGAGGTTCTGTGAGCCAGACAAGGGGAGTAGACAGGAGTCTGCTATGTCCTCTTCTCAGGAATGGTTTGGTAGTTACTTTTGCTGTGACCAGAAACCTGACAAAGCAACTCAAGGAAGGAAGGGTTTATCTTGGCTCACAGTTTGAGTCCACCACAGCCGGAAGGCATGGTGGTAAGAGCACAAGGCAGCTGGTCACATCTGTAGCAGAAAGCAGTGATGAACTTCAGTGCTTAACTTTCTCCTTTTCGTCCAGTCTGGGAGCCCAGCCCATGGAATAGTGGGTCTTCCCACTTCAGTTTACCCAGTCTAGAAATGCCCTTAGAGACATGCTCAGAGGTGTGTCCTAGGGGATGGCCAATCTTGTGAAGTTAACATGAACCGTTAACCATCACAAATGCTTTGGCCTTTTTTTTTTGCTGAAGGCGTCACCCCAGGCAGTCTGTGGAGTTGGAAGAAGCCCAAACTGGAACCAGGTAGGTCAGCTGGTAGACAGTTGCTGAGTCCCAGAGTGAAGAAGGATCACCTTAGGTCATGCCTGGCTGTGCTGGGGGGGTGAGGGGAGGTGTAGGGCATCAAGGAAGGGGAGGTCACTGTGACTCTGCTCACCTCCCAGGAAGGACATCAGTTCTGTCTCAGCACTGAAGAGCCCTTAGGTGAGTCAGGAAAGTGAAGATGTTTCACACCTTGGGCTGTGAGCTCAGAGAGGCCCCACTCTGCTTCCAAGAATGGGCCTGCAAGAGGGAGCCTCACAGTTCACACAGGCTAATTAAGCTTTTATGTGTACTTGGTGTTTTTCCTAGAGAGCTCTTAGCTGCTGGGTAAAGGAGATACCATGTAAAGTTAGCATTTATCATCTGTTCAACTCCAAGCGACAATATTTCAGTTTTTTTCTAACTTTAGTTCAGAGAAATAGTCAGGCTTTTGTTTTGAGACAGATCCTCATTGTGTAGCTCAGGCTTGCCTCAAGCCTACCAGGTAGTGCAGGCTGGCCTCAAACTATCCTCCTGTCTCAGCCGCCCAAGTGTTGTCATACAGGTGTGTGCCACAACACCCAGCTGTGTTGTCTTTAAGACAGTGACATAACAGGAATACTTGCCTGTTTGCAAGTCAGGTTTCAAAATATTAGTTTTACATTTACACAAACATTTACTGAAATGAATGCCAAACAGATGCTTCGAATGAAAAGCCTTTACCACAAAATTAGTATTTCCTTCCGCGCCTCCTCAGCTGTCTTCTTGCTCTCTTCATTCCCAGTGCATTATTCCAGAGTGACTTTTGAGAAGCAATTTGCTTAAGAGGGTACAAATTGGATTATTCTCCTTATTGAATTGAAATTCTTAACGAGGCTTTCGACTAATGAGGTATTGTGTGCACATTCAGCTGCAAAGGCTAGTTCATTTCTTTGGTGTTTCAAAATGAGAAGTCATTGATTAAGGCTTTCCTAATAACTCAAGCAAAGTTTAGTAATAAAAAGCTGTCCACTAGTTGTTAACAGAGCCATGAAAACCTGTACCAGATAAAAGCAGCCATAGCAGGAAGAATTAGAATTAGCTCACCACAGACACATGGTGACACCAAACAGCTTAACTTGATTCTCTTCAAGATAAACTCAATGTCTGTTTCCAGGAAGTAGTGCTACATTCTTCTCACTCTGTAGCCAGGCTGGCTTTGAACACAGGATCTTCCTGCTTCAGCCTCTGGACATGGGGATTCCGGGCCTTCACCCCCAACGCTCAGCTCAGGAATTATTCCTTATTCAACAATTGGACTCTCCTGGTATGCGGCAATCTTCAGGGAAAATAAATCATCCTTGTGATACCTTAAGTACATGTGAAACATAAGACTTTTAATATGATCCCCAAACCGAGGCTGATTGGTGAAGTTTTAACATTTATTTTTTTGTCGCTCTGTGCATATTTTTAATTTCTGACTTAAACTCTCCTTTCCAGTTTAAGATTGGTGGAGAATGGTGGACATGGATCGATTACAGTGGCTTCCAGGAACTCGTGAGACAATATGAAGAGAGTGGTGGATCAAAGACTTTCAGTGCACAGGATTATATGGCCAGGACTCCGCAGTGGGCGCTGTTTGGCGCCAGGGAAAGAGGCTTTGATCCCAAGGACACAAAATATCAGAGAAAGAACAAAGCAAAGGACATTTCCGGATACTGAGCTTATCTGACTTCAGGATCTCCAAGGACAAAAGCTTCATGGTCCCAAAAAAGTTCTGAAACTCTCATGTCTTTCCCAAGGACAAGTCTTCCAATCACACTTGAGTGTGTGGTGGGGCTTGGGAGATAGCATCACATTTCAGTGCTGGACATTTCTTACAAACCTTTTCTTAGTCGTATTTGTAAGAGGAAAATAATGTCTGGGGAAGGGGACAATCACCATTGAGTTTTGAATTATATTTTAGTAAAGCTTCCTATGATGCTGTTTGTGAAAGTTACATAAGGAATAAATCTCTGCCCCTTTCCCTTGTGCTGCTCACTTTCTTCTCTCTTGTTCTCCTGAGACAGTGTCTTGCTGTGGAGCCGAGGCTGTCCTTCTGCAGCGATGTCCCACCAAATGCAGTTCTCAGGGCCACTGAGCACCATGTCATACCACTGTGGGCTGAATGTATCTGCTCCCTCCAAGACAAGGACTCTCCCTTTCTTACATCTTAAAATCACACCTCCTGAAAATAACTTGTTACAGTTTTCAAATGTTCTTAGATATCACATCATTTGCTTTAAACTTTCATGAAATGATTTTAGATGTCAGACTGGACTGGTTCTTACTCTTTTTTTCCAGACACCATATGGTCCCCATCAGTGAACAAACTCCTTCACAAAGCATTGCCACATGATCTATTAATCACACAAAACCCAGGAAAAAAGGTTACCTACTATTGCTGACCTGCTGCAAGCATAGGTATCATGTCTTTATCAAAAGATGGAAATAGCATAATGGATCCAAGTAATAGTCCAACTATATGCTGTCTACAAGAACCACCTTATAGATTCAGAGACTGTTAAACAAATGGATGGGAAAGATGTACTAAAGAAAGGTATAAAGCAGGGCGTGGTGGCGCACGCCTTTAATCCCAACACTCGGGAGGCAGAGGTAGGAGGATCACCATGAGTTCAAGGCCACCCTGAGACTACATAGTGAATTCCAGGTCAGCCTGGGCTAGAGTGAGACCTCAAAAAAAAAAAAAAAAAAAAAGAAAAAGAAAAAGAAAAAAGAAAGGTATAGTAAAGGAGCACTCTGGTGTCTATTACATAAAAATGGGAAACGTCGACAAAAAGTATTACTAATAATGAAGAGTACTCTACAATGATACTTACTAGAGAACATAATGATTATAAATATCTACGTGCTGAACAACAGAGCTCTAAAATACATAAAGCAAAACCTGACAGAATGTACAGGAGAAAGAGTTCAACTGTAATAATCAGAGAATTACATTTCTAGTAATAAAAAAGACACTCAGAAGATCAGTAAAGGAAACAGATTTGAGCAACACAAACAGACCTTTTCTACCCAACAACATATTCTTAAGTGAACATGGAACATTCTCTAGGTTAGACCACATTAAACTATAACATTAGTCTGGATGAAAGAGTGTTGAAATCATACAAAGTGTATTCTGCAACCAATGGAAGGAAATTAGAAATGGAAGCCAAAATTTGAGAGATACACAAATATGTGATAGTGTGCTTGCCTAGTAAGTATGAGGCCCTAGCCTTAATTCCCAGCACAAAAGGGTTGTGCTAAAGTAGCCGAGGCTGGCCTCAAACTCAATGTAGCCTAGGCAGTTCTTTCTCTTTTAAAAAATATTTATTGCAGGGGTGGGTGGGGGAGAATGGGCATACCAGAGCCTCTTGCCACTGCAAACAGACTCCAGACACATGTACCACTTTGTGCATCTGGTTTTACTTGGGTACTGAGGAATTGAAACCAGGCCACCAGGCTTTGAAAGCAATCACCTTTACCCATTGAGCCATCTCCCCACTTGAGATTGGCGACATTGTATGATACCGTATTGTCTGTATAATTCAAACAAATATGTACTCATTGCTGATTTTGTTAGACGTTTCACTGGGGATTCGTTGGTGATTAAATGTAAAATAGAAGAGCTTAATTGATTCATGCAAGACAGAGTCACAGAAGTGAATGTTAAACACCAGATGTGCTGAAACAGGAATGCCACAGGAGAAGTGAGATTCCCGAGGTGCATGGGTACCTGGAGAGTTCCTAGTGGGAAACATCCTGACTCTAGGGGTGGTGGAGGGAAAAGAGGACACAGGGGAGACGCTGGGGCCTGAGCAGTCGGAATGGAGAGATGATGTGGAAGAGATAGGAAAGGGCTGGCCAAGCCTAGGGAACATAATGCATGATGACTCAGGGAGATGCAGGCCAAACCAGGCCCCGAGAGCAATTATGCAAAGAACAACTTGATTTGATTTGCATTTTAATAAGATCACTAGAGCTGCAGGTTGGAAAATGGCTTGGAGAGACCAAAAGGAAAAGAGAGGAGTTGGTCAGCGTTTTCTTCGACTAAGCAAGAAGTCATGGCCCATGTGGGCTGCAGAGGGTGTCGTTTGCAACCCTGTGTCCTGGCTCTGCTGGTTGGGTTGGAGAGCAGTGGATGGATACGAGGGGGATCTAGGAGGCAACATTCAGTGAACATAGCTGCAAATTGGTCCGACATGGTGGGGAAATGAAAGGTCAATGCTGATCTCCCTGTTCTAGCCTGAGGATACCATTGATGAGGGTGACATTTGGCAGGCTCTTAAGGGGAAGGTCAAGAATTCAGGTAGAAATGTGTGAATTACCATGATAGAACGTAGCAAAAGCTGAGTAGGGCTGACATCCAGAGATAAGAGCAGGATGTACCTAGCCTTGATGAGCTGCCATACAAGAAGTGAGACCACTGAGTGAAGTCCCAGAAACCCAACAAGGAGGGCAGGTGTCAGTGTAAAGTGACGTCCAGGATGGCAGAAAAGTGTCCTTGAATAGGGGGCTGTTTTGTGACTTTTCCTGGCGTGACTATTTCTGTTTGCCCCCAAATAGGGTTCCAACAGATTAAAGAAAGGATTTTACCCAAGACCAGGTTGGCGAACCAATGAATTTATTGGATTTACTTGAGGAACATGGATCACTCAAGGACAATGACACCACAATGAATTTGTACAAGTTGCAGCCAGCTCATGGAAGAGACTCTCCCTACCTCCCATCTCCCAGAAATTGTTTATCACAAGGTTTCTAGGGAAGGGCCCGGTGAGTATTGTAAGTCTCATGACCCTTGTGAGCTTCCTTCCTCCTTCTACAGGGGAATGTTGATAGAACCAATTTCATGACGGTCTCATGTGGGTTGTCACAGCTGCTGTTATTGAAGACAGCGATGTTTCCTTGAGGAAATGGCTCCGCAATGTCATTTGTGAGCTGATTGATATTCTTAGTGAAACACAGGCGGTCAGTGAAAACTTTGGAAGATATTTTCTGTTTCTTTTTTTTTTTAAATTATGAATTATTAAGTTTATTTAGGAAAAAAATCACAAATTGTGGAGTTTATTTAAGGGGAAATGGGATCTGGGAAGGGAGAGCAGAACATGTTCTTATGTGGAAAACACTGCATAGTTTACACCGCTTATTTAAGAAAAATTGAAATTTTAGGGAAAAACTGGAATAAAGCCACAAGCACATGGAAAGTGGGTCATAATTTAAGAGAAACTGAGGCTTTTAAGGAAAGGTTAGAGTCGAGCCACAAGCATGTGGCATTCAGGAGAGAAACCAAGGCTTCCTAGGGAGGAGTAGAGCTGAGAGCAGTGGAAGGTGGAATTTACCAGAAATACACACGGTGTTTGCAGTGTGCTTTCCCATGGAGGAAAGTTAGCAAACAGAAAATATGCTTGGAAGGAACACGCGTGGCATCCACCCACCGTGTGCCTTCCCACGGAGGGAATTTAGGAGGAGAGTTAGTGGTGGATCCAGAGTGTAAGTATTACACGTGATGGAGTCAGAGAATTGAGAAGCTCCCCCAAACTATGAAGCAGAGGCAAACAGAAACGTTCCCCTAGACCAAGAAACTCTTATGCCTCCACCCAGCCAGCCAGGCTGGGTGAGTGGGAGCCAGACTCACCTGTGTCCCTGTGACCTGAGTGAAGGGAGGCAGGCAGGCAGGCAAAAACGACCCAGACAGAAAGTAGACAGCAGCTTTTATAATGTCAGGTTCAGGTATGCGAGGGGAAGACCTGATCGGGTCCTCATTGACTCAGCGAGATGGCATGTGGATGGCATCTCCTGCTTCTCTCTGGGCCTCAATGCCTGACTGAAACTGCCTAAAAGAAGCTAGCTTTCAACTATTCTCTTTCATTTCCCTGATCCTGAGAGGAACAGGACACACAGACTGCCCTTAACTTCTTCAGGCTGAATGGGGTCGTTGGGTGTAGCTGTTAGAGCCTCCCTCAGAAGGGGGCACTACTCTAGAAGCCACTCGGATGTCTCATTACCATCTTTATGTAGGTCTTTGTCCCTCAGAAAAACATTTAGGAACAACAAAATAGATAGCAGGTTAAGGGAGTGGGAAATGGTTTTGTCTCATTGGAACAAGGCAGAAGTTTAAGTGGAAGCTCAGAAAATATATATATATATATATATATATATCAGGATTAATACCTGTCTTTGAAAAGGGATTTTAAGTTTTTGTCACATAAGCCTCTTGATAAAAGCCTAGGTCTTTATGAGGAACCTATACAGATTTGACTGTCTTATCTGGGCTGACTTTTCCCTCAGTGGCCCAGACTATAGAATTAATATTTACTTTCATTAGAGGTAATGAAAATATTAATATTTACTTTCATTAGAGGTAAGTTATTTCTGTTTTTTTTCTTTAAGACAAAATCTCATGCAGGATCCCACACTAGCCTGGAACTTGCTGTGCAGCTGAAAATGACATTGAACTCCTGATCCTCCCAAGTGCTGAGACTGTAGATAGGGGTCACCATACCTGGCTCAGCTTTGGAAAAGTTTTAGTGACAGGTGTTTCTGGTATAATGCTATAAAAATTGCAAAAGCCACAGTATGTTTATACTTATGTAAAAGTCATAGGTGGGGTGGTTGGGTGTGGGGGTCACATGTCTATAATCCCAGGAACAGAAAAGCTAAGGCAAGAGGATCTTGAAGTTCCAGGTCAGCTTGGGCTACACAGGCAGCCTGCTTGACTAGCATGCAAAGGACTCTGGGATCCATCCCCAGTACCACAGAAAAGGAAATATTGTAACCCAACACAGTGAGTTCAGAGCTTGTAAGTGTAGATCCCAAATAGCCCATAGCCAAGAAGACATAACTGAGTTGAGAAAGATTTATTTGCAGCAGAGGAGAGCAGGGAAGAAATTTCTAAAGCAATGCCCTACTAAAAGGAAGCTTGGGTTTTATTCAAGGAGCTTATATAACCATATTCATATATGGTGAATCCATATCTGAGCATGCTTAGTTAAGGAATGCTCTCCTGAGCATGCTCAGTTAAAGTCATGGAGATTGGGCAGGAGAGATGGCTCAGCGGTTAAGGCACTTGCCTCCAGTGCCTAAGGCCCTGGGTTCAATTCCCCAGGTCCCACATAAGCCAGACCCACAAGGTGGTGGCCCTGATGTGCTCGCTCTCTCTCTCTCTCTCTCTCTCTCTCTCTCTCTCTCTCTCTCTTTCTCTGCTTGAAAATGAATAAATAAAATATTTTTTAAAAGTCATGGAGATTGTAGTGATGCACAGGAATATCTGTGGGCATTTTCATCTTGCACCCTGAAGTTTAAACCAAAAATAAAGGAAAGGATACTTGAAGGTTACATATTTTACATATTATATATTTTATATATCCTACACAGGAGTCTGCCCCGGTAGGTGCCTGGCTCACCTACTAGCTAACAATATGTGTGAAGGAAGTTATATGAATAGATATGTTACTGTAACACAAAGCCATAAGGAAATGAGATTTCTGTTTTCTTATTTTATTTTTTAGTTTTTTGAGGTAGGGTCTCGCTCTAGCCCAGGCTGACCTGGAATTCACTATGTAGTCTCAGGGTGGCTTTGAACTCACTGAGAACCTCCTACCTTTGCCTCCCAAGTGCTGGGATTAAAAGCGTGCCCTACCAAGCCTGGAAAGTTTTCTACTTTTTTGCTCAGTAAATAAGATCCTAAAGTTGTAATTCAGCTCATATAGAGTTACACTGTTTTCACAATAATTTATTTTATCAGCTGAAAGATTACTTAATCTTTTGGTTATTATTTCTGTGCACTGAGATGTTTTTCTCATTTTTTTCTTCAAATACAAATTGAGGAACTCTTAGGCATTATTGATTAAATTCACGTTAGCAGTGACAAGTCTCATTGGCCATATTCCTGGTTAATGATTTTTGTTCTTCCTGATTTTTTTTTATTTCACATGATAAAGTGCATTACTTTCATGACCAAATGTATGTTTGGAAAAGATGGTGTGTTTGGGGAAGAAAATCAACAAGCAAACATTCTGCTATTTTCTGCACAGTCTCTAGTTTTTCTAAGTTCTTATCGAAGATACTGAAGCCAGATAATGTCTTCATTATTCCTGTTGAGAATGCTAATTGAGAAATTCATTCTGTTAGGAAAAAACTACTAGAAATTTATATGCTGGTGATTGGCCAGGAGAAACTGGATTAAAGGTTTGGGAGTTTTGAACACCATAATGTCTGAAATATCTTTTTTTCCCCCCAGACAGGGTCTCATGTAGCTCTGGCTGACCTCAAACTCACTAGCTGAGGATAACCTTGAACTCCTGATCCTCCTGCCTCTAACCTGAGTGCTGGGATTATAGGCTTGTGTTACAAAGCATGGTTCACGTGCTGTAGATAGATCAAAGCCAGGACTTCATGCATGTTAGACAAGCGCTTTACCAACTGAACTATATCCCAGCCAAACCCCCCTCCACCCAACAGGGTCTCATGTAGCCCAGGGTGGCCTTGAACTCACTATGTAGCTGAGGATGACTTTGAACTTCTAATCTTCCTGCATTCACCTCCCAGTGCTGGGATCACAGGTGTGCCTGACCATACCCAGTTTCTGATGTGCTGGGGAAGGAGCCCAGGACTGAATGCATGCTGGGCAGGCACTCTACCCCCAGAGCCACGTCATCGTCAGTCCTGAAAGTGCTTTTTCATCACATGAATCCATGATTCAGTGAATCTGAGGCCCTGGTCTCTTAAGCCTTAATCTCTAGTGCAAAAGTGTTGGAAAAGTGAAGGCCTTATGAGAAGTGATATCCACGAGGGCAGAGGGCAGAGTGCATGGACAAATGCCTTTGTTTCAGGAGAGAATTTGTTATAAAAGCAGCCCAGCCACCCTCTTTTTTTAATCTCTCATTCTCTCCAAGCCTCAGGTATTTTGTTATGGGAATGTTGGGTATGACAGTCCACTATCATGGAGTACAGGTTGTGCTGTGGTCATCTCTAGAATGAGTGGCACTGGACTTACTGCAATGAAATAAGTACAACAATACTTACTGTAGCTTGGTCTGTAGTAATTTGCATGGAGCCGTTAATATTCCCTACTGGAAAGAGGAGAAGGTCAGAGGACCTTCATCTGGGATCCCCCCTACCACTCCTTCCTGCTCCCCCCCCCATGTTCACATGGTCCTGGGAGATGCTAAAGTTTGTAGGAGGTGAAAGGTTAACTGTAGGTAGGACTCCGTGCTTCTTAATGGTTCTCATCCGTGCTGGTGGGGAGGGACTTCCCCAGCTCCATCAGTGGCTATACCCTGGGCCCTGTTTTGGGGGGCCTCTTCTTCATTCTGAGGGAAGGGGAGGAGCATGGAGAAGATATGGCCTCCCGGCTACCAGTGTGTCTGGGTTTGTCTGTGCTTAATGCTCTGTGTTCAGGCCATTAAGCAGAGCCCTTCATGACTCTTCTTTTAAAAGCTTATTATTTTAATTTCCAGACCTTTCAAGGAAGACGAAGAAGCAGAAATAGCCGTACACTCTGTCTACCTCCTAATTATGACGATTCATGACTCAGAATCACAAATTGGTCATTCCTTTGGTCACTACATCCTGTCTCTTCCCAGTGTCCCCTCCAAAAGAGTCAGCCTGTTGTTCCCAGGGTGTGGGGGTGGGGGGGAGTGTGGAGACGTTGATGCTGATGTAATGCCTCCTATCACTGATACCGCTGTGGGGGTTGGAGGACCAAGGTTGTCTGCAGTCCTGAGGAGCCGAATGAAGGAAGAGCTAAAATAACTCCATAGCTCTTCTCCACAGTCATTGTACTGTGCTCTGTTTACTAAAGCGAATGTGTTTATTTAATTTGACTGGAAAAGAAGAAAATGCCAAAAAAAAAAAAATCAATGCATCATGCAACAACATCTAAAAATAACAGGTGTGCGTACAGTGTTTTTTCTTGTTATCTTATTATTGAACCACTTCCCCAGCTGATGGACTCTCGACAGCAGGTCTGTGAGCTCCCGTGGAGTGAGGATGTAGGGTGGGTGGCCTTGTGTCTAAGCTGGGATCAGAAGGAGTACCCACCTCCCCAGGGTGCCGAGACCTTCCATTGGGGAAAAAACTTTCAAATTTTCCACGAGCCACAACTTAATTTCTTTAGTAATTGTATTTCCTCTAAGTAATAACTGGAAATTTCTCTCTTAAATAAGGGCTTTTTTTTTTAATGTAGGTGGAACTCAAGGCCTTGCACATGCTAGGTAAGTCCTCTACCTCTGAGCTATGTCTCCTAATCCCTCACTGGGGGATTCTAGGCAGGTGTTCTACCTCTGAGCCATACCCCCAGTCCCTCACTGGTAGATTCCAGCTAAGTGCTATGCCCCTGAGCAGTGCCCCCATGTGGGGACCAGGTACTCAAAACATGAACCTGAGGGAGACATTTCATGTTCAAACCATAACAGGGGCATGGAGAGCCAAACTGTAGTTCTTCCTTCTACAGCCTAGACATGAGCCCCTGAGCCAGGAAAGAATTCTTCATCACCTTCTCTTTTCAGGTTCCACCTTTCCTTGTCTTAAAAAAATCCTATTTATTTAAATTTTTATTAGAGAGAGAGAGAGAGAGAGAGAGAGAGAGAGAGAGAGAGAGAGAATATGAATGATTAGCTATGCCAGGGTCTCTTGCTGTGCAAATGAACTCCAGACACATGTACCACTTTGGGTATCTGGTTTTGCATTGTGTCATGGTTTGATCCAGGTGTCCCCCACAAACAAATGAATGTGTTCTGGGTAATCGAGCCTCAGGTGATGGCAGTTTGAATTTTACAACATCGATGGAGCTGTGTTGTTGGGGGCGGGCTTATGGGGATTATAAGCAGCTTCCCCTTGCCAGTATTTGGCACACCTTCCTGCCGCTGTTTCCAGTGCTGTGGCGGAGGTGATGTCCACCCTCTGCTCATGCCATCGTTTTCCCTGCCAGGATGGAGTCTCCCCTCAAGTTCATAAGCCTAATAAACCCATTCCTCCACAAGCCACTTTTGCTTGGGTTCTTTCTGCACAGCAACTAGAAAGCTGACCGCAACACATTGGTACTGGGGAATTGGACCCAGGCCAGCAGGCTTTGTAAGCAAGTGCCTTTAACCACAGCCATTTCCCCATCCCTTCAGGTCCCTTCTTTGAGCAGACCTCATACAGAGCCATAACTATCCACAGAAGAATGAACACAAAATTGTTTCCTTGGCAAGCTCACAGAATAACAAATTTCCAGCTGCCCTAATGACTTTCCTGTCCCTCCTATCCAACCAGTTCTCAAAGCCCTAACATCTCATGAATACTTTGTAATGGAGTCATTTATAAAACCCTTTTCTTTTTTAATAAGTCAGAGGTAACTTGCTATGTCCATAACTAATGGCCCTTCTCAAAATGTTCTGGCACCTCTTTTTTTTTGCTGTGAAAGGCCCTAAATGGTTTTATGAGTTTGAGCTGGACCAATTTATTCTTCCAAGATATACTAATCTGCAATGAGGGTATTTCTGGATGAGTCACTATATCTATATCATGGTTTAGCTGACTCAAAATATTTTAGTGCTTTTAACATTTTTCTCCTGATGTGTGGCCAGCAAATCAGGCACCCTTTTGTTCGTTTCTTTCCTCCTCCTCTTCCTCCTCCTCCTCCTCTTCCTCTTCTTCTTCCTTCTCCTCCTCCTCCTCCTTTGTGTGTGTGGGGGGGTGTACACATGCCATGAGCACAGGTGGAGGTCAGAGAACAGCTTTGGGCGCACCCTGTAGCTTGAGGCAAAGTCTCCCACTATTGAGCACTGGGTTTGCTAACTGTGGGGTTGGAATGAAATGTCCCCCATAGGCTCATGTGTCTTGAATACTTGGTCCCCAGCTGGTAGCAGTTGAGGAGGTGGAGCCTTGCTGGAGGAGGTGTGTCATTGGAGAAGGACCGTGAAGATTATTAATCCAGTCCTACTGGGTGCTTACTAGCTAGCTCACTCTTGCTTTTACCACCCAGGCGATGTGACAGGATGTGATTGCCTGCCCTGTCATGAGGAAGCTTCCCCTTGAAACTGTAAATTATAATAAACCCTTTCTTCCCCCCCTCACACTGCTATTTGGTGTGGTGTTTTGTCCCAGCAATGGAAGGTAACTACACCAGGCTAGCTAGCCTGGAAACTTCTGGGAGATTCTCCTATCCCTCCCTCCTTGCTGTATGTATGCTGGGATTACAGATGCCCTCTTCAGTGTCTAGATTTATGTGGTTCTGGGAATCAGAGTCAGGAATTCATGATTACATGGTAAGGACTTTATCCACTGAGCCATCTCCCCAGCCCCGACCCCCCTTTTGAATAACAGTGGTAATAATTTATATCACTGGCCTTCCAAATCCCAGCAGCCTCTCCCAGGACTGATTGCTTCAGTGCTGTCCCCAGTGCCACCTCTAGGGGGCTGTACACTTCTTTCCTGTTCCCCTCTTGTTAGCACGGCTGGTTCACTGTGGCCAATGGCACATGAGCTGACATATCATGACATATCATATTCCAGCAAGTTCTCCAGTGCGTGTTTCTGCCAATATCCTTGCTTTCTCCCCTGTTAGGTAGCATTACATTGCTGTGACCAGATACATAAGAAAGGTAACTTGTGGCTGAGAAGATGGCTGAGTTGGTAAAGCGATTGCTGTGTAGCATGAGGACCTCAGCACCCACATACAAGCTGGGTGTGGTGCGCACACTGTGGAGGCAGAGATAGGAGGATCCCCAGGGCCTGCTGACTAGCTAGTGTAGCTGAATCAGTGAGCTCTAGGTTCAGCGAGAGACCCTGCCTCAAAAAATATGCTGGACAGTGATTAAGGAAAACACACACATACTTGCTCAAACGTGTGTGCCCACACACACATGCGTACGTACACATGCACACCGCATACACAGTGTAGTTGTGAACCTTCCCCAGAAGCTCACCAGCACTCATGGAGAATAGAATATACTCTGGAGTCCACTGTGCTTGGGACACTCACAGCTGGTTCCTTTGTCTCAAAGAGAGAGTCCAGGACTTCTCACTCTTGGTGGAGCAGGAAGTAGAGGGTCAATCTGAAGTGGAGCCAGGCTATAAAGCCATTACTCGTCGCCCTTCCCTTCCCTACAGCAAAGCTCAACCCCCCAAGTGTTCTATAACTTTCCAATACAGCACTGCTCACTGGGGACCAAGTGCCCACTTGAGCCTGTGGAGGACAATTTACAATTAAACCATCTCTCTGGCCTCACAGTTGGGCACCTGCAAGGTGGGGGCAAAGCCAGAAGCAGATCCAAGGCTGTCATCTCCCACCAGTCAGCATGGGAGGTGATACCAGGTGACACACACGAGAAAGCCAGTGTCTGAGGAAGTACTATGTGTCCTGGTGACCACAGCTCAGAACAGGAGCCTCAACACCATCATCTTGGTCACTCTCAATAGGACTCTTATCCAGAGCTGGAGCAGGAAGAGAGAGCTAGCAAAAGAACCCTGAGAAAGGTGGAAATTGAGAGGTGGGCAAGGGCTGCCCATTGGGGCAGGAAGGGCCAGGCTGGCATTGGTCGTGTGAAGGTGAGTCTCTGTTGTCACTTTAACAGGATTAGGAATCAAGAATGAGCTACGCTCTTGGGCTGGTCTGTGAGGGTCTTTGCACCCAGAGTGGGCAGTTAGCCCTCCCAGCGGCCATCTAGATGTAAAGAGCTTCCAGGAAAAAGCTATGTCTTTGTCCTGGCTGCCCTCGCTCCTTGCTGCTGAGTGCATCTACCTGTTGATGTCACCTTTTGTAGACATTGGAGTCCAGCTTCTTCAGCCTTACAATGTGTGCTAAAGACCAGTGGCTCTCCAGGAATCGTTCAACCTCAGAGTGGGATGGCTGAGGCATCCAGCCTTGTGGACTGAGCAGCTACCGGGTTCTCAGCATCTCAGATCGCCTGCATTCCTGTAAGCTCACTAATAAGCTTACAATAATATTCATTCTATCAATTCTGTTCCTTTAGAGCATGCTGACTAATACAACTGCTAAATGGAGAAATAAAGTCAAAATGCTGGGATGACTGGAGAGAGGTCCTGTGAGCTTGGAGGGACTCCCCAGGCTGCTCCAAGGAGGTTCAGACACACAGAATCTCTCGTGGAACATTCCGGCCTCTGTAGGGTTCACCAGCTCGCTGTCCCAGCAGTCACATGGGGGTTGTGTGGGGTGAAGCACTCAACCCTAGGGTTGGAGTCCCTGTCTACTTGATTAGTAGAGGTCAGAGGCACAATACTGCCTTTCGGCTCAAAGCCTGCTTGCTTCTCTCTCTGATTCTGGAAACTGCCTTTGACAGTTTTCCTGGGCTGTAAAGACCTTCATTTTCTTTCAAGCATAAATGGAAATTAAATGGAATAAAGTGTCCTGGAATTGTGGGATGCTTTCCTAATTTGATTCCTAACAGCCCACTGACTCTGATGGTCTCCCCATTGTCATGAGACAAAACAAGAGAACGTGGATAGGGAATTTGGTTCTTTTTCTTGCTGTGCACCACAGAAACCAAAGCCTTTTCTGTTTTGTTGCAAACAGGTCCCACACATGAATGGCATCTTTTGTCTTTGTCTCTCAGGTTCCTGGGCTGCTTGAAGAGTGGGTCTTAGTTTGCCAAAACAACTTTTTAGATGTCTTTATTTTTTAATTTAAAAAATATTCTTATTTATTTGCAAGCAGAGAGCGAAATAAAGAGGAAAGAGAGAATCAGAGAGGGAGACAGAGCGAGGAGAAAGAATGGGCACACTAGGGCCTGTAGCTTCTGCAAACAAACTCCAGATGCATCCACCATTCTGTGCATCTGGCTTTGTGTAGGTACAGGAGAATTGAACTCAGGTTGTTAGGCTTTGCAGGCAAGTCCCTTAGCCACTAAGCCATCTTTCCAGCCTTATTTTTTAAATTCATTAATTATTCTTTTTTTACTGATGCCCAAGATTGAGCCCAGGAGTATAGGTGGGCCATATGATAATTCTTTTTTAAACATTTTTATTGACTTCCATAAATATAAATGATATACCATGATCATAATCCCCTCTCGCCATGCTCCCTTCCCCCCTCCACTTAATCCCTTCTTTCCAACTAGCCTCTCCAATGTCATCATTTTTTCCCTCTTATTATGCAGGTCTTGCTTGAAAAGGTAACATCGGCTACTATGACATCATGAATATCATGGCCAATTTGTATCTGGAAGACAGCATTGTAAGCACTCCTCCCCTTCCTGTGGCTCTTACATTCTTTCCATCGCCTCTTCCACAGTGATCCCTGAGCCTCGAAGCTGTGGTAGAGATGTCTCAGTGCTGAACACTGTGCTAAACACTGTCACTTCTCAGTACTTTGGTGAGTTTTGAGTCATCCCAGTGGTCACTGCCATCTGAAAAGAGAGGCTTCTCTAAGAATGAGAACAGCATCCTTCATGGGCTTAGTCACCAGCCTTTAGAGAGAGGTTTCCTGGAGAGAATATTGCAGATTTTCACCTTGTGACCATGAAAAATCAGGGATGTGGTCAACAAAGAGTGAGTAAAGCAAAGGAGGTTTATTGAGAAAGGTGTCTTCCTCCCTCCGTAATTCTCCTGCCATAATCTCAGAGCTGTGAGGTCCAGTCCTACATTCCTGTGTGTGTGGGGGTGGGGAGTGTATATGTGTGTGTGGGGGGGGTGTTTTGGTGGGAGTAGGGGAGGAGGTAAGAGAAAGCTGTCACATGTTTTGGAAGTAAGTAAGGGGTTATGTATACACAGGTAAAGGAATCCAAAAGACCAAGTGGCAGTCTGTACTCCTGAAAGGACATTGTACTGCCAGCCCTGAAATGAGGAGCCTCGAATGGCATCTGTTTCTACAGAGCCTGTATTTCAGTCCACTTCAAAGACTTCACTGGACTTGGTCTGGTGAATTTCATAATCTACCGGCCAGCTGGGCCTGTGAAATGACACTTCATCATGAACTAGAATCATCAGAGAGGGCCAGAAGAAGGATCAAAGACTCATGAAGTTTATTACCTACCAAGCCAGGTAGAACAATCAAAAAAATATATTTGTTGCATTGGAGAGATGGCTCAGCAGTTAAGACACTTGCCTGTAAAACATAATGACCTGAGTTCAATTCCCCAGTACCCAAGTAAAAGTCAGATGCACAAAGTGGTGCATGCATCTGGAGTTCCTTTGCGAGAAGCCCTAATGTACCCATTCTCCCTCCTCTCTCTCTCTCTGTTTCTCTCTCTGTCTCTCTTCTGTTTGCAAATAAATTATTTTTATATTTGATACTGGGGATTGAAATCAAGGTCTTGAATATATTAGGCAAGTGTCTTTGCACTGATGTACAGTCCCACTCCACCAAGTGAGGCTGAACTAAAATTTCCCAGGCTCACCCTAGACGCACACCTCCTCTAGCAAGGCCCCACCCCCTAAAAGCTCTACGAACTTCCCAAACAGTACCACCAATTGGGGACTAAGTATTCAAACACAGGAGTCTATGGAAGACATTCAAGTCACCGTATTTTACATTCAAACCACCCCAACCAGACTAGCCAGTAAGCCCTAGGGATTTTTTTGTACCCATCACTGGGATTATAGACACTTGTTATTGTGCCCAGCTTTTAAAAAAATTTTTATTGACAGCTTCCATAATTATAGACAATAAACAATGATAATTCTCTCCCACCCCCACTCTCTCCCTCTCAAATCCAGCCTCCCTCATATCCCCTCCCCCTCTCAATTAGTCTCTATTTTGTTTCAATGTCATCATCTTTTCCTCCTATTATTCAGGTCTTGTGTAGTTAGTGTCAGGCACTGTGAAGTCATGAGTATCAAGGCCATTTTGTGTCTGGAAGTTTGTGTTGTAAGCAGTCCTCCCCTTCCTTTGACTCTTACAATCTTTCCACTACCTCTTCCACAATGGACCCCGAACCTCTGGAAGTGTGATAGAGATGTCCCAGTGCTGAACACTCCACTGTCACTTCTTCTCAGCTCTATGGTGTCTTTTGAGTTATCCCTGTGGTCACCGCCATCTGAAAAAGAGTAGCTTCTCAATTCAAAAGTGAGAGTAGCATTAATATATGGGTATGCTCATTTTTTGAAAAGTGCTTATAAGGCAGTTTGGTGGGTATAGTATATGTATTCAGCCAGACGACAGCAGGCGTTACTCCCCTAAGGCTCATGACCTCCCTCACCATAGGCTTTTTTTAAGGGGAAAAAGAAAAGAAACCTTTATTTACATACAAGCAGTGCACACACAACATGAGCTCCAGTTTAGACAATGTACAAGGCCCTCAGGGTCCTAATCCACACCTCCATCACTGTGACATCACCATGACATCTGCTGAGGCCCGCTGCCCTGCCTCTTTCTAGCGGGTATCAACAGCTGGCTTCCCTTCCAGGCTCTGAATCTTTTCACCCTCCAGACAGGATCAGATGAAGTTCACCACTTCCTCTGGGTGAAGACCTTGAAAAGCCCATCACAGGCCAGCAGGATAAACCTGTCACTGTGGGTCAGCTGGCAGCATCTATCAGACACAGAGGTGACCCCACAACACTTGTACTGCCCATCCCCAATGGAGCGGGACTCCTCCAGCACGCCCATCTCTGATATTTCCTCCAGCCTTCTGGATTCTCCTGCGTTCTTCATCGTGAGTTGGGTTTTGAGCTTTGCTGAGGCTTAAGGCTGCATGTTTGTGACTGTCCTCATTATGCCGACACAGGATGGCCCGACTACCTCCGAGGCTGGCGACATACTGGATGTTGTCCACAGCCAGGACACACGTGGCGGTGGACCCGTCCTTCCAGCCAGAAGCCTGTTTGAGGAACTCTTGTCTGTGTGCTTGAACGTATCCAAAACGCATCTCTTCACGGTTTTCTCTACGCCGATCACATCTCCTTTAAACAAACTTCCTGATTAAATTCTGATGCAAATTCTTTGCAGCAAACTTCCAGGCTTTCATTCCCCCATGTCCATCTAAGTATGAAACCTGAGTGATAAGGGACGATAGGGACCTGCATTCCTCAGTGATATCATTCAAGATGACATGGGCATCCTATCTCTCCTCCCTCTCACCCTTCCGCTCTGCCATGAAGCCTTTCAGACCAAAAATCACCGAAGAGGCTTTACAAACTTTCTTTTCTACAAGTTCTTCACTGGTTTTCTTTTCTTCCTTGAAGGTCTTTCTCTTGGCGGAAATTGATGAGGCCAGAGAACCTGAGTCACCACTGCCAGCAAGTGGGAGATCAGCAAAGAGCAAATGCTGGGGGTCAGGGGGGGTCATCAAAGAGCAGGGTTCTTTGCTGAGCTTCTCCACCTGCAGGCAGCACGGTCACGTGGCCCAGCTTTGCGCTGGGGCTGCAGCGGGTGGGAACCACCAATCCAGACTGCCTCTGGGCTGGGCACCATATAGGCTTTGGACTAGGTCTTCAGTACCAGGCATGTAATTCCCTTCCATGGAGCAGTCCTTCAGTCCAATTAAAGTGGTTGGTTTCCCCCATAACAGAGATGCCACTATTGTACCAGTTGGCACATTTGGCCTGGCTGGCAATCTGGCTTACAAGGTCCACTGCTGCTCACCACCACTGATGATGTCTCTCTCCCATAGGGCTGCAGGCAGCCATAGTTTTGTCCAGCTTTCTGTCATCTGGTTAACAGGGAGGTTTCCAGCTCAGCTCCAACCTGATTTCAGTGATCTGCAGCCCAAGCATATGTGGTCTGCAATAGGGTTTTACCATCTCATTCTGATGGGTAACCAAGAGCCTTGGCAATGGCCTGTAATGTTTTAGGGGCCTCAGGAACCTCCCTGTGTGTTCAGTTTTTATGTGGGTGCTGAGGATCCAAACTCAGAAAGCACTGTACCCATTGAGTTATCTCCTGACTCCCCAGTTTTTTTTAACCTCTGTTTGACATTTAGAACAGTGCACAGCCAGGTTATGTAATTATATACAACTCTGGTTAGGTATAGAAAACAAACAAATGAGATAATGTAATAATTATGAATTCCTGCACAAAGAAAATGATGGGTAAGAGAGACATGGCTTTCAAAATGGCATTAGTCACCCAAGAATAATATTTACATAGGCACTGAATATTGATTCAGCCAAAATTATAATATATTAGAACCATGAGAAACAGGGCATGAATGTTAAATTCTCATGTTTTGCATTAAGAAGTCAATAGTTAATACCTAAAATGGGAACATCAAGAAATAAATTATGAAATCTTATAATGTGAAGGAAAACACAGCTAAAAGTTGGTGAGAGTGAGCAAGAATGGAGGTTGGGCATAGCTTTTTTAAACTTTTTATTGACAACCTCCATACGTATAGACAATGTATATAATCCCCTTCCAAGACCTCCATTTTCCCATTCCCCTGCCCCCTCCCCTGAATCTCTTCTTTCCAACTATTTTGATGTTGTCATTTCCTCCTCAGCCACTGTGAGGTCATGAGTACCATGGCCACTTTGTGGCCTGGCCTCCTGGGGTCATGACACCCTTTCTAAATTGGATGCAAAATACTAGGGATAGATATGCAAAAGAAAAGCTGGAACCCCAGTCTGGCAGTTCTGCATTTTGTGAGTTACAATGTTACAGTGTGCTTGCTTGCTTGTTTGAGGAGATGGTGGTGGTTTTTCTCTCTCTGCTTGCTTCTGTGAAAGGGAGCCAGCCTTTTCCTTAACTTTCCCTGGATCTGTTCAATAAATACTTTCCTCCCCAAAATTGTGCCTGGTTTGGTGATTCATCCCAGCAGCGTGTATCTGACTACGGCAGTGCATATGATAGTGGATGTAGTTTATGACTTCAGGTATAATTCTTGGAATGTACACTCCTCTCCTTTGCAGTTCTGTCATTCCTCTGCATTCCATGAAGCTACCTTCTCACAAATCCTTTTATCGTCTTTACTTCAGGCACCTCTGAGCACTGTACAACCAATTCTTGTGTCTTTCTACCCATGGTCCTTTTTAAAAAATTATTTTATTTATTTATTTTGCAAACAGAGAGAGATAAGAGATGATGATAATAGATGAGTAGATAGATGATAGATATATGATAGATAGATAGATAGATGATAGATGATAGATAGATAGAGAATATGGACCCACCAGGCCCTCTTGCTATACAAAGTCTAGACGCATGCACCACTTTGTGCATCTGGCTGTATGTATGTATTGTAGAATCAAACCTGGGCCAGCAGGCTTTCCAACTAAGCTCCTTTAACACCCGAACCATCTCCCCAGCCCCCATAGTTCCTTTTAAGTTTTGTTTTTTAGTCTTTGGTTTTTTTTTTTTTTTTTTTTTTTGAGGTAGGGTCTCACTCTAGCCCAGGCTGACCTGGAACTCACTCTAACTAACTGTAAGACAGTCTGGCCTCTAACTCACAACGACCCTCCTACCTCGGCCTTCCAAGTGCTGGGATTAAAGGCATACACCTCAACACCTGGCTCATAGTCCTTTAAAAAACCACTAAAGCTCTTGTGGGGTGAGGGCAAAAAAAGAAAGTAATTGTTTTTAGCAGGTTTATTGTTTTTTTTTTTTTTTTTTTTTAGAACACCAGGGCCACCACCTTGTGGATCTGGCGTATGTGGGTCCTGGGGAATTGAACCCAGGGCCTTAGGCACTGGAGGCAAGTGCCTTAACCGCTGAGCCATCTCTCCAGTCCTTTAGCAGGTTTAAAAAGACAAGCTGGTATGATAGCACACGGCTGTAACCTCAGCCCTGGGGATGCTAAGGAAGGCGGATCAAGTTCAAGGTCAACCTGAACTGCATAGAGAAACCCTTTCTCAGAAATAGACCCAGACAAAACAACCAGAGATGGAACTGGGAATATTTATTAACTAATGAATTTGTTCCTGTCATGAGTGCACATTTTCATTACTAATTCATCTCTGATTATGATACAGTGATAATTTAGATATTGCTTTTTAGATGTTTTCATATAAACATTCTTATAAATTATTCATATAAATTATTATTATTTTGATAAAACATTGAGACAAATTGATTTATACGCAATGAATCGAAATGGAAATAACTGGATTTTTTTTCACAAAAGAGTTTTTTGTTTTATTTTGGTTTTTTGAGATAAGATCTCTGTAGTCCAGGCTGGCCTGAAACCATGTAATCTTCCTGCCACGGTCTTCCAAATCTTGGGATCACAGGTGGACGCCATGGATTCAGCCTTGCTTCTCCAAGTCACTATCGTTGGGAAGCAGTGACATTAATTTGAACAAGTGTTCAAAATATAAGCCTGTAGGGCTGTGCGTGCATGTGTGTATGCGTGGGTGCATGTGCCATGGTGTGAAGGACATTTAGGAGATAACCTTGGCTGTCAGTCCTCCCGTCCCCCTTGTTTAGACAGGATCCTGTTCTTCACTGCCCTGCTCACCAGGCTAGCTGGCCTCTGAGCTTCTGAGGATCCTCCTGTCTCCACCTTCCCTCTTGCCATCGGCACACTGGGATTACAGATGCCTGCCCTACCATATCCACTTTATGTGAACCCTGGGGATCAGAGCTCAGGTGCTACCCCACTGAGCCATCTCCCCAACTCCCAATCAGCTGCTTATTTTATTAATTTCTAAGAAGAGAGAGAGAAGGGGGAGAATGAGAGTGCCAGGGCCTCTTGCCACTGAGAACAAACTCCAGATGCATGTGCCACTTTGTGCATCTGGCTTTACGTGGGGACTGGGGAATCGAACCAATGTCATTAGGCTTTGCAGGCAAGCACAGTAGCCACTGAGCTGTCTCTCCAGTCCCCCAGTCAGCTTTTAATTTGTTGCCATGGGGATATGAGGGAACAGTCTGACCATGCTGGGGTGAGTAAGAGGGCTGGTGTGTTGATCTCCAGCCTCGATGGTGCTAAGTCAGGCTCAGTGACTGCCTGCGCTGTGAGGAGCAACAGCTCCAAGACCACTTCGCTGGCAGAGGTTTGCTTCCAGTTCTCACCCAGCCTTCATCCAAGGGAGCCTCTTCCACTTTGCCCCGCCAGTAGAAGCCAACACCTTTCAGAAGGTGGAGCCAGTCATCCCAGCAGTGAGGGACAAAACACAATCCACCCCATGGGTTGCTTTTCTGATTGGTATGACCAAATACTGGGCAGGAAGCAACATGAAGAAGAAAGGGTTGATTTTGGGGTGGTCAGTCCGTCATGGTGGATAAAGCACAGAGGCAGAAGCAGGAGTCAGTAGCTGGTCGCATTTCATCCACAGTCAGGAAGCAGAAAGTGAGCAGGAAGTGTGGCTGAAACTATAAAAGCCTAAGGCCTGGGCTGGAGAGATGACTCAGCAGCTAAGGCGATTGCTTGCAAAGCCTGATGGCCTGAGTTCATTTCCCCAGTATCCACGTAAAGCCAGATGCTCAAAGTGGTGCATGTGTCTGGAGTTTGTTTGCAGTGGCTGGAGGCCTTGGCCCGCCCATTCTCTCTCTCTTCTTGCAAATCAATGAATGAATGAATGAATGAATGATTGAATAAATGAATGAATAAAATTATTATTTTTTAAAAACCCATGGCCTGCCCCCAGTGACTCAATAATTTCATCAAGGGCCCACCTGGTAAAGGTTCCATAACCTTCCAAAACAGCCCCACATACTGGCGACCAAGTGCTTGGGCATTTGAGCCTAAGGGGCTTTTTGCACTCAGAGTACGCCACCACCATCTTTAGAGAAAACCCCCCTGGTGGGCCATTGAGAGGTTTGACTTCTAGATCTGGGTGTGCTAGTGGAAGGCCAAGGTTGCTCCACAGAGATTCTGATGTTGAGCACGTCAGTGAAATGAGTCAAATGCTTAAAATGGTGAGCGCATTTACAGTTCTAAATTCCATGAACACTGGTGTGTATGTGTGGGCATGTACACGTGTGTGTGTGTGTGTGTGTGTGTGTGTGTGTGTGTGTGCGCGCGCGCGTGGACTGGACTGTGTGCACACTGGTGTATGTGCGTGTGCACGTGTGCAGAGGCCAGAGGAGAACCTGGGGCTCAGCCATCAGGCTAGACTGGCTGGCCAGCAAGTCCTAGGGATCCTCCTGTCTCCACCTTCCCAGCGCTGAGACTCGGGTCCTCACATCATTAGGCAAGCACTTGGCCAACTTCCCTGTCTCCCTAGACCTTCCCCACCTTGGGATAAGGTCTTGGGGCCAGGGAAAAGGCTCAGTGGATAAGAGACAGGGTCTTGCTATGTAGCCCTCGCTGACCTTGAACTCATGCTCTCTCTTCCTGAGCCTCCCAGAGCTGAGGTGATAGGTATGAACCACCATATGCCAGGCTAGCCTCACCCTCTGAGAACAAACGTAGTCCAACTACTGAAAGCCAGCAGAAGCGTGGGAAGTCCTTTCTGTCTTTCTGGTCTGCCGCAGTGCTGTTCACCAGAGATGTGATTCCGGGCCCCAGCTTACCTTTGTGCCTGACAAGAGCTGAAGCCAGGAGTGGGATGAGCCACCGGAGAAGTCGACCCCGAGAGACCCGAGTTTTTTACTGGGCTTCTACAGTTGGCCCCACATCTTCATTACATAGGATTGTAGATGGTGTCATGTCTTTGTGTTTGCTATTTGCACAAAAATGACTTGCTGTTCTTTCAGGCTTTGCAGGCACTTAGTGACAAGCCACTGATGCAGATGTGGGCAGTGACTTTTCCCCACTCTGGCTCTGCGTTACTCACCCTCCTCTTCCTAATGCAGCTACCTACATGCACAGAGCAGGCGGGGTGCAGAGAGGGAGCATGCATTCTGCACACAGCAGTCCTCAGCACCTCATGAGGACTCCCACAAGGACCCTGGGAGGAAAATCTCACTCCAATGTTTGAGTGTCATTTTTGACACTGAGCCTTGGGTGCAGAATGGAAGGCCAGCTTCTTGACAATGCTCTGGGTGGGTGCTGTAGAGAAGGGGACAGCGTGCTCAAGAAGCACAGCAGGGACCTGGCAGAGCCGAGGTGGAAATCAGGTCTCACTCTCTCGTGTTGTCCTAAATGACTTTATTGGTATGTATGTACTAGTATTTTCTGTCAGGCTTTTAGTCTTCCCAGGTATTTATTGTACTTTCCTATATTTAGTTTTTTAAAGTGTTTTTTTTTAATTATTTGTTTGCAAGGGAGAGGGGGTAAAGAGGAGAGAGAGAGAAAGAGAGAGAGAGAGAGAGAGAGAGAGAGAGAGAGAGAGAGAGAGAGAGAGAAGAGAACGAATGGGGCTCCAGGGCCTCTAGTCACTGCAAATGAACTTCAGATGCATGTGCCACTTTGTGCATCTGTCTTTACATGAGTGCTGGGGAATCAAACCTGGGTTGTTAGGCTTTGCAGGCAAGCGCCTTAACTGCTGAGCCATCTCTCCAATCCTGTTTTGTTGTTTTTGAGACAGGGTCTCACTATATGCTCAGGTTGGCCTTGAACTTGCAGTCCTCTTGCCTGGGCCTCCTGATTGCTGAGATTAAAGACGTATGCCAGCACGCCTGTTTTCTTGCTTCATACTTTCTTTCATAATGGAGGTCAAACTTCATAAAGAATGGCATTTTCAGAAAGTCTTCCATTTGCCAAAATTCCAAGACCCCAGGGGTTCTTGGTGTTTGATCTTTACAGAAGTCACACTGTAGACAAAACCATTTCTGGAAGGCTCTGTTGGAACCAGCAACATGGAAAGTCTCTTTTGGGTGGGAGAAGCTATAGTTTCATTTCATTTTTTTTTAATCTTAATCTTTCTCTCACACTTGATATTACTTTTCATCATTATTAATTTGGTTTTTGGAGACTAGGTCTTGCTGTGTGGCTCAGGCTTACCTTGGCTCATGAGCCTCCTGCCTCTGACTCTAGAGTAGAGGGGCTTCAGGCATGCACCCTCATGCCCAGAGAATCCAGACTCTCTTAAAGCTCTCTATGCAGTTTCTTTGCCTAAAACGAAGACTCAGGGCAGAAGCGATGGCTCAGTGGCTAAGGCGCTTGCCTCCAGTTCCTAAGGACCCAGGTTCAACCTCCCAGTGCCCACATAAGCCAGATACACAAAGTGGCACATGCATCTGAAGTTCATTTGTAGTGGTTAGAGGCCCTGGTGTGCCCATGCGCTCTCTCTCTCTCTCTCTCTCTC
>PVHP010023539.1:0-27321 GCA_004024765.1 Zapus hudsonius
AGGAGCGGAGATGCGCTGGAGGCCGCGGGTGGGGGGAGGGGCTATGAAGGAGGCCCCGGGTGAATGGGTGAAAGAGAAAGAAAAAAGAACAAGAAAGCCGTGTAGGGAGGGGGTGGGGCGGAGCAGAAGTGCTGGAGGCCGCAAGGTGGGGGGAGGGGCTACAAAGGAGGCCAATGGAGAAAGAATATTAATAAAAGGAATAAAATAAAAAGAAAACAACAAAAAGTAGAAAAAGAAAGACACTCTAGTGCCCAGGAGGGGCGGGATAGACAGAGGACGGGAGGGTGGGGGCCGAAACACAAGGAAAGCTGCCGAAGGAAAGCCTCAGGAGCCAGCAGGCAGAAGCCACTTTGGGACAGCCTGCCTGGACGACTCACTGCCTCCTGCGAGCGCTGGTCAACGCTGGTGGCTTCCAGTCGTAAGGATCCTGTGCTCGGAGGTGCCAGGAATTCAGCGGGCAGTCGCAGCTTGTGTCCATGATCTGGATCCCTGCTGAAAATCCTGGCCCTTATTTCCCGAGGTGTGTTGCGTGTCTACTAGTCAGCCATCTTCCCCCCAAATAATTTTTCTGATAATATTGATGAGATGATTTCTCTGCTAAATTACTGGTATATGACTGGTGCTGAAATTATATAATCCACCCACTTAAAGCAACATGACTAGGTTTTCTAGTACACACACACACACACACACACACACACACACACACACACATATTGTTGTTGTTTCTTGAGATAGGGTCTTGCCTTAGTCCTGGGATTCACTGTGTAATCTCAAGGTTGCCTCAAACTCATGGTGATCCTCCTACCCATGCATCCCAAATGCTGGGATTAAAGGCCTGTGCCACCCCTCGCCTCCTGGCCAGTGATTAATATTGACAAGCAGTGTTTATAGATGCTAATTGATCTTAAGCTATGCTCTTTGCTCAATTTCCTTATTGGCCTGTTTACATGCATGAGAAGTGCTGATCATAGCATTAAAGTCACTAATGCATGACCCACAGATGTGCTGAAGACAGCAGGTGGGCTTAGCATGTGTGACTCTTTCATGAATAGAGTGTGTATGTGTCCTCCATCAGCAGAGTTAATAGGTCACACCCCTAAATCCCTTCCTTTTTTTTTTTTTACTAGTGTTAAAGATTATTCAAAGTCATAAGTTCTTTGCCCTTTCCCAGTGATTAATGCTCAACTTTTCATGTATTACTGTGTTTGCTGTTCAACACAAACACCCGTGATGCCTGTCAGCGGAAGCTGCAGCTGCAGGGCCATCAGATCTATGGCGGAGCAGAAGCAGTGGCTCACCTTGGTTTAAACAATTCCAAGGGCCAGTTTTCCTTCTAGGCTCTCAGCTAACCCACTGCGGGGTAACTCCAGGCTCCGTTTCTTTTCTCTCAGGCTCTGCTCCTGAAGCAGCTAGTCCACTCTTGGTAAATGACTCTGACTCCAAAGGTCACTTTTCCTTCTTCTAGGCTCGGCTAGCAACCTTTTTTTTTTTTTTTTTTTTTTTTGGTTTTTAGAGGTAGGGTCTCACTCTAGCCCAGGCCTGGAATTCACTATGGAGTCTCAGGGTGGCCTTGAACTCACGGCGATCCTCCTACCTCTGCCTTCAGAGTGCTGGGATTAAAGGCGTGCGCCACCACGCCCGGCTTTGCTAGCAACCTTTTGAGAGACATTTTGTGAGTGACCAAAATGATACATAGGGCTTTTTTTTTTTGTCATCATTATTATTATTATTACTATTTGGTTTTTCAAGGTAGGTCTCGCTCTAGCCCCAGCTAACCTGGAATTCACAATGTAGTCTCACGGTGGCCTTGAACTCATGATGATCCTCCTACCTCTGCCTACTGAGTGTTGGAATTAAAAGCATGCACCACATTTTAATTTTTTTAGTTTCATATACAGAGATTTAGGTTTCGGTCATTCTGGCATTTTAAATACATTTTGTTTTAGTTGATTCTCATCCTCCATCCTCTCCCCAAACTCCCCTCCTCCCACCTTACCTCCCCTGTCTTCTTTTTTTGTTTGTTTGTGGTAGGGTCTCGCTCTAGTCCAGGCTGATCTGGAATTCACTATGTAGTCTCAGTCTGGCCTGGAGCTCACAGTGATCTAGCTCTGCTGGGATTAAAGGTGGGCACCACACCTGCTCTCCCTGTCTTTTCTCCCTCCAATATCCTTCCCCCTTCTGTTTACATGTCACATGTGTCTTCTTAATTTATTTTTTTGTTTGTCTTAAAATTACCTTCTGCATTGAAGCCATGGGCTAAGGTCTCTGAAAGTTAAGGAAACTCTTTTAGATGCTGTGGATGACAGTGTGTGGCTATTTCTTTATCTCTCCATTTGGGAAAAGTACTTTACAGTAGGGTGAATTCGTGTGCAGCCTCCTAACATGTAATTTGTGAAGTCTAGATTGGCAGGTGTACCATATTGGCAGGAGGTTATCATTGAGCTGCTGGCACATAATTCCCAGTTTTGCAATCTCTGCCAAGCAAATGGGAGTCACGTAAATTGGGTTCATGAAAACAAGGGCCATCCTGGTTGATCGAAGTTCAGTCCTGATCAAGGTGTTGAGTTCCATGGCTCTGGACTACAGCTCTGTGGTATCATATTACAACATTCCAAGGTTGGCAGTTGAAGAGTCCTAAGCTGTGCTTGTGAAAATTCCCCAATTGAGCTATTTTGGGACCATTTTCTGGTCTCTTATGAATATCCATGGACAGCCAACATTTGTTATCTCTTGCCTTTCTGTTAATAATCATCCTAATATGCATGAGGTGATATCTCATGGTGGTTTTGGTTTGCATTTCCCTGAAGATTTAAAGGTGATTCTGGAAATTTCTATGGTGCATTTCACTTCTGTGACTACCCAGCACTCACATGCTAGATTTCAAAAAAGCTGCTACTCCTCATCACTTCCCCAACAGCTGTACCCAGGATCCCGTAATACCTAGCTACTACAAGGGAAATTGACAAAGTCCTGTTGCTCCAGCACTGGGAGGAAGAAGGAGACCCCTCCTAGCCAATCTCTTGTGGCCCCACTTCCTTCAAGGAATTCAGTTGGTGGTTTAGATCACCTAACCACTTGGGCTTGAGTCACAGAGTGTTCACTTGCCCCCACCCCACACATGCCTCATGCTGGGCCCCTCCCTCACAGTGCAGGACTCCCCTACCTCTCCCCCCAAAACAACTTATATACTCCACTGAGTGGTTCAAACATGTTTTCCTCTTGCTCTCTGAATCACATCATTTCCTTGGTGTTAAATAAAACCTTGGGCTCAAAGACACTGTCTACCTCGGATTTCTCCGAGCTGGCATTTGGTGCTGTGACTTGGATAGAGTGCTTTGGGGACAGATTGTTCTCTTTGCCTCCCATTCCATTTCTTCCTTCTACCCTTGCCATTACCTCTCCATGTCCCAACACTGGTCTCCATTCTTCTCTTGCCAGTCTTTGGTCATGGGGACACCTGTCATCTTTGACCCCCCCATCCCAAATGCTCAGTGCTGAGTCAGGTGATTATCCTTTGAGCAGAGAGTGGAGAACACACTGCCCCCAAACCCAGAGAAGATACACTTGTTAGCATTTCAGGCTCCCCAGACCCCATTTATTGATGTGTGTATGTGGCTATGTGTATGCTTGTGTTAAGGAGTAGAGTGAGGACAACCTCAGGGTGTTTGTCCTCTCTTCCTTCGTGTTCTTGTTCTTGTTCTTTTTTTTTTTTTCTGAGTTAGGGTTTCACTCTACCTACCCCCCAGTCTGACTCTGTAGTCCCAAGCTGGCCTAGAACTCTGCCTCCCAAGTGCTAGGGTTTAAAGCGTGGGCCACCACACGGGCCCTCTTCTTTCTTTGAGAAAAGGTCTCTCTTTGTTTGCTGCTGCATGTGCCAGGCTAGCTGGCCTGTGAGCTTCCAGATTCTCCTGGCTCCACCTGCCATGGCTGCAGTGCATCAGGATCACAAACGCTTGCACCACTTTGTGTCTGGCTTTACAAAGGTGCTAGGGAATTGAACTTGGGCCAGCAGGCTTGCAAGCAAGTGCCTTTAATCACTGAGCCATCTCCCCAGCACAGGTTTTGTGTGTGAGAGGGTGTGTGATCTTGAACTGCACAGAGGAGATCCAAGGCCACTTGTACCTCTTATTTCTTTCCACCTGATTGACTTTCTGGAGCTCATCATGGGTTTGACTCAGAGTCTCCCCTGTTAGCTTCAACATAGAAAACTGAGATATGTTCTTGGCATAGAGAGGTTTATTTCTTGAGTGGTTCAGAGCAGGGCGGTTCAGCAGAGGAGAGCTTGGAACTGGAGGGGAACACCAGAATTATCAGGGCTGAAAAGAAAGGGGCAATGCTGTGGTCTTGACGGGAGGGGTACAAGAGCTGTATTGCTGTGGCCACAGAGGTGGCAGCTGCCTGCATCTGTCACTAGCATGGTCTGGGCAAGCGTAAAGGAACTTCAGAAAACTTGGAACAGAGTAGCAAAAGGGCGGAAGGGGTCTGGGAAAAGCTGAGTCAGACTGAATCAAGAAGCAGGAAAAGGAACAGCAGAGATAAACTAAATTAAAAGGAGAGACAAGAGGAAGGAAATGTATTTCCAGAGAGAGAGAGAGAGAAAGAGAGAGAGAGAGAGAGAGAGAGAGAGAGAGAGGAATGGGATGAAAGAATGACGGGGGGAGGAGAAACAGGGCAAGCACCTTATATCAGGAATAGGCTGAGGAAAGAGAGAGGGAATGTGCCTAAGGAAGACCTTATATATGCCCCCTTTGGGGGAGGGGATGCTGCCCTGCAAGGGAAAGGCCTTGGGAGGTGTGGGCTGGCTGGTGGCAGGGAAGAAACCAGGCTGGCTAGATCACTGTTGAGCATTTCTGAAGAAGTTAGACCTTCAAAGCTTTAAATATGGCTGATTGGGATGGAGGAGAGGAGAATGGGTATAGAGCTTTGATAATCTAACATCCCCTTGGATGCCATTTACACAATCCCAAAATGTTCTATTCAAAGGGAAAGATCAGATCAATGACACCACCAGTCTCTACTGCGGCAGTTTGACCTCAATATGTTAGGTAATAGTAGTCAGTGGCTTGAAGATGGATGGTACCTTTGATTTAAAAATACTTAAGGATTTACAGTTCATCCAGCTCAATGGAAAATGGCTAGAGGCCTTATGTATTAGAGCTCTTTCAACCCCTAGGTGCAGCCCTTCCCTCTGCCCACCTGCACTGCTCTTCAGATCCTGTTACTACATAACAAGCCTCCTTTTCTAGGAGGCTCTGCCACCAGACTTGACGCTGCTGACTTCCTTTTTTTTTAAGGTAGGGTCTCGCTTTAGCCCAGGCTGCCATGAAATTCACTATGTAGTTTCAAGGGGGCCTTGAACTCATGGCGATTCTCTTACCTCTGCCTCCCGGGTGCTGGGATTATAGGAGTGCGCCACCACGCCTGGCCTCGCTTTGGCCTCAAGTTCCACCCCTTCCTCCCAGGCTCAGGTTCTCTCCCTGCAGACTCTGCTGCCATGGACTGCTTTCCCAGGCTCAAGCATGGCATTCAGCAGTGCAGTCTCCTCTCCCCACAGCTGCAATGGAAAGCGGGGCTCTTCCTTTCCCCTGGCCTATGACCCTCTCCCTCCTGCACCACATTTCTCTAGCTCTGGTAGTTCCCCTCCAGCTACGCACTCAAGAACCTTTTCCCAGGCTTTCACAGTATCCACCCTGGTTCCCTGATGTCCTTGAGGGAAGTCACTGGAGCCAAGGGTATCCTCAGTGTTCATGTCCCATTTTCATTTTGTATTTATCTGAAACCAGCATGGTGGCACACGCCTTTTGTCCCAGCACTCGGAAGGCCTGTGTAGGAAGATCACTGTGAGTTCAAGGCCAGCCTGAGACTATATAGTGAATTCCAGGTCAGCCTGGGCTAGAGCGAGACCTACCTCAAAAAAAAAAAAAAAACCAGGATAGATAGGTAGATAGATAGATAGATAGATGATAGATAGATGATAGGTATAGACATAGATGTAGATAGATATAGATAGATATTAAAGATAGAGACAAAGAGGCAGACACACAGAGAGTAAGTATGGGCATGTCAGGGCCTCCAGCCACCACAAAGAAAGTCCAGATGCATGCACCACTTTGTGCATCTGGCTTTACAAGGGCACTGGGGAATGGAACCCAGGCTGTCAGGCTTTGCAAACAAGCACCTTTAACCACTGAGCCATTTCTCCAGTCCCCTATTTTCTTTTCTTTTTTTTTTTTTTGAGGTAGGGTCTCGTTCTAGTCCAGGCTGACCTGGAATTCACTATGTAGTCTCAGGGTGGCCTTGGACTCGTGGTGATTCTCCTACCTCTGCCTCCTCAGTGCTGGGATTAAAGAAGTGCGCCACCATGCCTGGCTCCAGTCCCCCATTTTCATTTTTTGATCTTTCTCAGATTGAAAAACATTTGTGCTCTTTCTCTACTGACCCAATCCAATACAACAAGGAATTCTCATGTATCACACGCTCCTAGAATCTGACTTTCCAGGACGTTTAGGTCATTATAACACCCACCACCACCTCAGCAGAGAGGAAAAGATGTACCTGGGCCTCAGCTGCAGCCTTTGCAGATTCTCCTCAGACCCATGACCCCCATCATCATCCTACTGGGAATGAGGAGGCTATTTCTGTTGACTCTAAATGTGACTAATTATCAACAAGCTTTCCACATTTACTAGTGATGATTCATTTTCTAACCTGTCTAATTGAGGGCACGAAGAGAGCCTCACTCAAGGCTGATAAAATCCAGGACGTTACACAGAAAGCTGATGAAAATCCCGCAGTTTTCATAAGCTGCCTTACAGAGGACCTCATCAGATAAGCGAATTTAGATCCCAAAACAAAAGTTGGGGGACTTTTGTATGTTCATATGTGTAGTGTGTATGCACATAGGTGTGCAGATATAAATGCCCCACGTGTGCATGTGGAGACCAGAGGAGAACATCAGGTGTCCCCCCTCCTTCACTCATCCACTGGTTCCAGAGCTTGCTGATTTTCACAAGCCCCAGCAATTTTCTGGCCTCTGTTCCCCATTTTCATGATCTACATTCATTGTCATTCACAGCTGTATACGTGGCTGTTGGGGAATCAGTTCAGGTGACCTCAGGCCCCTTTGCCCTCGTGCTTGTGTGGGAAGTGCTCTTGGCCACTGAATCATCTCTCCAACCTCTGGAAGACTTTTTACAAACGTATCTTATATGCCAGTCCTCCCCAGAAATTAAGAAAAAGCTCCAGTGCTAGCAAGATGGCCTAGCGGTTAAGGCACTTGCCTGCAAAAGCCCAACAACCTGAGTTTGAGTCCCCAGTGCCCACATAAAGCCAGATGCACAAAGTGGCACATGCATTTGGAGTTCATTTGCAGCAGCTGGAGGCCCTAATGTGCCCATTCTCTCTCTGGCTATCTCTCTTCTCTGTCTCTCTCTACTTTCAAATAAAAAAAAATGTTTTGAGAGCCGGGTGTGGTGGTATACACCTTTAATCCCAGTACTTGGAGGCAGAGGTAGGAGGATAGCCATGAGTTCAAGACCACCCTGAGACTGCATAGTGAATTTTCAGGTTAGCTCTGGGCTAGAGCAAGATCCTATCTTGCAAAAACAAACAAATTTTTTTTTTCAAAAAGGCTAGGTGTGGGGTAGCACATGCCTTTAATCCCAGCATTCAGGAGGCCAAGGTAGGAGGATCATTGTGAGTTTGAGGCCAGCCTGAGACAGTGAGTTTCAGATCAGCCTAGGCTAAAGCAAGACCCTACCTTGAAAAAAAAAAAAAAACCAAAACCTCCAAAGAATAGAGGATAGTTGGCCAAACCTACTAGAGAGACTTCATTAAAGCAACTTTAAAGTTCTTTAATAATAGACAAGATAAAAATAAGAACCAAGCCGGGTGTGATGGCACATGCCTTTAATCCCAGCACTCAGGAGGCAGAGGTAGGAGGATCAACATGAGTTCAAGGCCACCCTGAGACTACATAGTGAATTCCAGGCCAGCCTGGGCTAGAGTGAGACCCTACCTCAAAAAACCAAAAAAAAAAAAAAAAAAAGAAAAAAAATCAGGCCAAATACCAACTAATAGCAACCACTTTGAGAGACAGCCAAAGAAAATCTTTTCTTTTAACAGACTGCCACCAGGGCCTTGCTACAAATGCAGCCAAGAGGATCATTTGGTAAGATCCTACCCAAATCCACAGGCTGCTCTGGCACTGTGTCCAGTGTGCAACATTAAGTGATGTTGGAAATCAGTCTGTCCATAAACCCCTGGGTGAAGGTCAATTGATCCAAACCCTAACTCAGAGCCAGGATTCTGACATTTTAGGACTGGCCACTGAAGTGCCCACATTGTAAACTGGGCATGGTGGCATGTGCCTTTACTCCTAGTACCTGGGAATTTGAGGTAGGAACACCACTATGCGTTCAAGGCTAGCCTGGGCTATAGAGTGAGTTCCAGTATAGCCTGGGCCAGAGTACACACTGCAAAACAAATGAACAAACAAGCAGAAAGCTCCCCACAACTCTCTTCATCAGCAATGCTGAACCCAGAGGTTAGGGTTATTGCTGCTGGTAGGCTGATTCCCTTTCTTCTGGACTTGGGAGCTGTCTACTTGTTACAGGCAGCTTTTTTGTTGCTGCAGAAAAGCACCCAATCAAAAGCAGCTTGGGGAGGAATGGGTTTATTTTACCTTATGGACTCAAGGGGAAACGCCATGATGGCAGGGAAAACCATGGCGTGAGCAGAGGACATCACCTCCTGGCCAACATCAGGTGGATAAGAGCAGCAGGACAGTGTGCCAAACACTGGCAAGGGGAAGCTGGCTAGAACCCCATAAGACCACCCCCAGCAACACAGCTCCAACAAGGTTACAATTCCATAACTTCCATCAGCTGGGGATCGAGCATTCAGAACACATTCATTGTGGGATCAGACCATCACACTGCTCATCCCTGATTGAAAACATGCCACCACAGATCCTCTCTTCCATCTCTGATATCGGATTCTAAGCCTCACAAAACTCAACTTTACTGTGTCCTAAATGCATTGACCTTCACTCATTCCTTCCTAATCATCCCACTCTTGCTGAAGAACCAGACAGACTCCATCTTGTAGTTAGAAGCCATTTTGTAACAAAGTTTTATTTTTTTTATTTTTATTTTTTATTTTTTCGAGGTAGGGTCTTGCTCTAGTCCAGGCTGACCTGGAATTCACTATATAGTCTCAGGGTGGCCTTGAACTCACGGCAATCCTCCTACCTCTGCCTCCCAAGTGCTGGGATTAAAGGCGTGCACCACCACGCCCGGCCTGTAACAAAGTTTTGTTTGATCTGACCATACCTTAAACTTGCCTGGAATTTCTGTAATTGTACTCTACCCCTCTGAGAATTTCTCCTTCCTGACTATGTTATCACTCTTCCCAGAATCTACATTACTCCTCTCCTTGACCATGATAAGACCCATGCCATCCAGGGAAATATGCCAATTTTTAATTAACTATGTATTCTGCTTGCTAACCTCCTTGGAAACTCCCCAAGTTTTTGGATATTAAAATTTCACTTTTTCTTTTGCGGGCGGCTAGTCTCCTGAGCCCTGCATTTGGGTGAGACAGCCGCTGGCCAGCTCCTGTGTGCACAAATACAGCTTGCTTCAATTTGGCCTAAATTTGAGTCTGTGGTCTTTTCTTGGCGTTCGTGGGTTCAACACGGCCCTGCTCTCTACTCAGAGGTCAAGATGTCTAAGCTCCATGCTACTATCTCAATTCACCCACCCACAAACTACATAAGAATTACCCGTCTCCTCACTCCAGTGCCACCCCACCAGATCTCTCACTCCCAGGTCCTTTGATGTCCAAGGTTAATCAATCCTATATTGGGACATTGAACACCTTAATAGCCCTCCCCCCATGTCAAAGTGATCCTAAGAGATCCTACACTTTTTCTTAGTTGGGCCTAATACCCCAACCCTGTCAAAGTATCCTGTAGGGCCGTCATCCAATTATTAACAAATTTCTTAACTCTGGCCTTCTCAGGTCAGCCAGCTCTCACACACTTATCTGAGCTATTTTATTAAGAAAAAGCCAGACGGTTCCTATCACCTTGTTCAAGACCTATACACCGGGCTGGAGAGATGGCTCAGTGGTTAAAGGTGCTTGCTTACAAAGCCTGGTCACCGGAGTTTGATTCCTCAGTATCCACATAAAGCCAGATGCACAAAGTGGTGAATGTATCTGAGGTTTGTTTGCAGTGACAGAAGGCCCTGGCACACCCATTCCTTCTCTCATTCTCCTTGCAATAAATAACATTTTTAAAAGTCCTATAAAGTATTAATTAATGAAGCCAACTAACTTACTGTGCTTGTGGTCCCTCACCTTGCTCTATACTCTCTTCTAGCCCCCTACACACCTTCCACTCCCACTTTACTATATTAAACCTCAAAAATGAATTTTTTTAAGTCTTAAATATATATTTATTGTCCGTAATGAGTTGCATTATTCAGTGGGCAAACAATGAGTTGTTATCCCCAATTCTCCAATGCCCCCCCATCCCCAATCAGCTGGATATCCTCCTCCGTGGGCCGTCTGGATCAGTCCCTGTGGCAGGGGACCCTGGATAGCCTAGTACTCAGCCCGGTCCTCCTATCCCAAGTGTGTTGATACTTAAGGGTCCCATGCCTCTGGATAGTCTCCCCCACCACGGCTCTCACAATCTTTCCGACCCCTCTTCTGCTCAGTTCCCTGAGTCATGGTGGATGAGTATTAAGGCTGCTTTAAGGTTGTGAGTTTTGGGGTCTTTGTGTCGAAGATCGTTGGTTTCTGTCTCACTGGCTTATCCTGTGTTGATTGAATGGCTGTGGCTGTGGGTCCTTTGTTCATCCTGTCATTCTCTGCAGAGTTCCATATGGATCCTCCACGATATGACTATGGTGGCTCCTCTCTTGCCAGGATCTCAGCTATCGGCCTACGGTCGGTTGGTAGGGTTAGATGGGCCCCAGCTCTCTAATTGCATCCTGAAAAATACAAACACAATCTCCATTGGAGAGTGAGATCAGTGTAGGTTAACAAATATACTCAATTATGGATTACCTAGATTCTATTTTTAGTAGCCTCCCTGTCAATCGCTCTCATAGTGCATCTTGTCTTGGGAGCCCAAGAATACGGGGAGATCCCGTGCCTGTTGCCCTGAATCCAAAGTGCCAGACAAGGGCTCCCCCTCACTAAGTGGATAATTTGGCCAAATTTGAAAGCTGTTGATTGTCTCCCCCAGGCCCAGGCTCCTCCATTGCACAAGTGCTCCTTTCTTGGTTCACTGTTCTCTCCCAGTAGGAGGTGTGGTCAGCCTACTCGTGGCCACAGATTGTGTTTCATGTCAGTGGTCTCTGTTTACTCCAGCTGTCGTTGATCAGTTTCCCCTGGGAGCCTGTGCAGTGCCTTCCAGCACTACACTAACTGTCTTCTGGGGGCTGGATACTTTTCCGGACCTTGAAGGGTCTCTTGATGCTGATCAATGGCATTCTGTGGTTTCTTCAGCAACAGGGTTTTGCCTCAGGCCTAGGGAGGGCACCCAAGAGCTTTGACAGAATTCTGTCTTGTTGTTGGAATCTCATGAGTCGCTTTGGTCAACAGCTCAGTGAGGGAAGGAACCAGTGGTTGGAACCAGGGGTTGTCAGGGTGATCTATTTTTCACAGGCTTAGACTCTCTCCCCTACCACTCATGGCCCCTCTTGCCAGTCAACGCTCACTACTTTCTCAATAGGTTACAGTATGCTCGTGAGGACTTTATGTTTTTGAACCTAATATGGTCTATCCTCATGCTTAAGGCATTCCCCTATCCCATCCCTTACCCCTCTTTCGTAACCTCTCACTTCTTTCTACTAGTCTGCATAGAGTTTACGGTTATCCTGGTCATTTTTTCTTTCAGCTGAGTAAAATTCCATCATGTAAATATACCACAGTTTCTCTGTCCATTCCTCCATGGATGGGCATTTGGGCTGATTCCAATTCTTGGCTATTATGGATTGAGCTGCTATAAATATAGTTGTACAAAATTTTCTGCATCAAGATGTGGCATCCTGCGGGTAGATGCCTAGTAGAGGGATAGCTGGGTCCATTGGTAGTTCTATGTCCATTCTGTCTAGGAGTCTCCACACTGCTTTCCATAACAGTTGAACAAGTTTGCAATCCCACCAGCTGTGAATGAGGGTTCCTTTTTCCCCCGCATCCTCGCCAGCAACGATTGTTGTTGGTTTTCTTTATGATTGCCATTCTGACAGGGGTAAGGTGATATCTCATTGTGGTTTTGATTTGCATTTCCCTGATGCTTAAGGATGCTGAGCACTTTCTTAAATGTGTCAAGGCCATTTGTGTTTCCTCCTCCGTGAATTCTCTGTTGAGATCAGTGCCCCATTTTGTGAGGGGGCAATTTGGGTTTTTGTTATTAATTTTTTTGAGTTCTCTGTAGGTTCTGGAAATTAGACCTCTGTCTGAGTTGTAGCTGGCGAAAATCATCTCCCAGTTTGAAGGGGTCTATTGACTCTGAGAATGGTGTTTTTGTCTGTACAGAAGCTTTTGAGCCTGATCAGGTCCCATTGGTTAAGTGACTGTTGCACTTCCTGGGCTACTGGAGATTTGCTCAGGAAGTTGTTCCCTACTCCTATCTCATGTAGGGTTCCTCCAACTTTTTCTTCTAGGGTATTCAGGGTTGTATGGTTAATATTGAGGTCTTTGATCCATTTGGAGTTGATCTTTGTGCATGGTGAAAGGAGTGGATCTATTTTCATTTTTTAAAAAAATTTTTATATTATATTTATTCATTTTTCAAGCAGAGAGAGAGAGAGAGAGAGAGAGAGAGAGAGAGAGAGAGCGCACACCACTTGTGGGTCTGGCATATGTGGGTCCTGGGGAATTGAACCGGGGGCCTTAGGCACTAGAGGCAAGTGCCTCAACCACTGAGCCATCTCTCCAGCCCTATTTTCATTTTTAAACACGTGTTTATCTAATTTGTCCAGCACCATTGTTGACGATCCTATCTTTAGCCCAGCTTACATTGTTGGCACCCTTGTCGAAGACTAAGTCGCTGCAGTTACTTGCATATTCAGCAGAAAATACCTCCAGTGTGAGCCCCTTCCAGATTCCTCGTGAATAAGAACAGTTTCACAATCCATGGTTAACATCAGGCTGATTGTATTGCGATCTCACTCTCTGAGACCATTGAGACAAAAGGCCCCAAAGACTGAGCCGATAACCTTGACTCAGGCCCTGGAGTTAGGAAAGGGGAGATTAACTGTGTATATGTCTTTCCAGTGACTCATGCTCATGGTCCAATTTGGAAAGAGAGAGGTCTCAATGCTGGCAACAACAACAACAAAATTAAAGACAGAAAATAGATCATTAAGTTGCTTCAGGCAGAAAATAACTCCAAGAAAGTGGCAGTTATACTTTTCAGGGGCCATCAGAAGGGAGACTCAGGGAGCATGAGGAAACCAAAACATGCAGCCTTGACCAGTTGTTGCCTTTGGTTCCTTCCCTCTACATAACGTTGATCCCTCCTCCCGAGAGGAAGCAGAAAGGACAGGCTTCCATCTGTTTCCTACCTTGGGGAGAAGTCTGGTTGCCAGAAAAGGTGACCTGAGAAATTATTAAAGTTACCCATGCCTATGAAACAAAAAATTTGTAAAACTGGCCCTGGAAATAATGACTCCAAGATTAAAGATCATAGCGAAACTGACGGAACAGTGGGTGTGCTGCCGGCACACTGGCATTCAAACTCCCTTTAGAAAGATGCACATTACCTCGAGAGGACTAGCAAGTGGATTTTACCATCATGCCTGTTGCTCCAGAAGGGTTTAAATCTCTCTCTCTCTCTTTTTTTTTTTTTTGCGGTTTTGTGCATACTTTCACTGGGTGAATAGAAGCCTTTCCCTGGGGAACAACAACAAAAAGTCATTGAGAGACTTTAAAAGAAACTTTAAAGGTTTGAGTTACCACAATTCATCCAAAGTTACAAAGGACCTGCTTCTATTGCAAATAGTGCATGGGCTTTCCCAGCTTCTTGGAATACAATAGAAGTTGTATATGGCTTGGAGGCCCCAGTTGTCTGGAAAAACGGAGTTCATCATATTCTTTTTTTTTTTTTTTTTTTTTTTGGTTTCTTGAGGTAGGGTCTCCCTCTAGTCCAGGCTGACCTGGAATTCACTATTTAGTCTCAGGGTGGCCTTGAACTCATGGTGATCCTCCCACCTCTGCCTCCCAAGTGCTGGGATTAAAGGTGTGCACCACCACGCCCGGCTAGTTTATCATATTCTTAAGGTTACCTTGGCCAACTTGTATCAAGAACCTTAAGAAACTTGGTTAAGACTCATGCCTATTCCCTTGATCTGCACAGGGCCACCTCTCAAGTCAAGCTAAACTGAGGCCCTTTGCAATGTTATATGAAAGGTCCCTTCCAGGAGGAAGTTGTTCTAACATATCCAGGTGTGGAAGTTGAACTGGCAACAGAGCACATGATCGATCTAGAGCAGGTGATTCAGCCCTTTAAAGGTATGTGAGCCTAGAGCTTGCTTTCTCATCCAACTGGGCTAAGATGTCACCCATGAAGCTGAAGCAGGGGATTGGGTAAAGTCAGAACCTACTCAAGAGCAATTTAATTCAACCTGGGCAGGTCTTTATTTAATCCCACTAACGGTTTACTGTTCCCTTAAATGACAAGTTTTAACTCCCTGGATTCATCATACCGGAGTAAACAAGGCACAAGAGACAAAGAACTCAAGTGATCCTGCAAGTGTTTATTTTTGCAAATCTGGACTCGGATTACAATAAAACTAAGAGGCCAGGAGTAGTGGTGCATACCTTTAATCCCAGCATTCAGTAGGCTGGGGTTGGAGGATCTCTATGAGTTCTAGGCCAACCTGAAACTACATAGTGAATTCCAGGTCAGCCTGGGCTAGAGTGAGACCCTACCTCAAAATAAATAAATAAAGCTAAGAAAACTCAGATAACTAAGAGCTAAGCTTGTTACCTACTCTCTTAGCTTGTCTATTAATTCATGTTATGTTTTTTGAGGTAGGGTCTCACTCTAGTCCAGGCTGACCTGGAATTCACTATGTAGTCTCAGGGTGGCCTTGAACTCACGGCAATCCTTCCAGGTCTACCTCGGCCTCCCGAGTGCTAGGATTAAAGGCGTGCACCACCACGCCCAGCCTTAATTTTTAAAAAAATATTTTATTTATTTATGAGACAGAATGGGCGCACCAAGGTCTCTAGCCATTACAAACTCCAGACGCATGTGCCACCTTGTGCATCTAGCTCGTGGCACTGGGGATTTGAACCTAGGTTGTTAGGCATTGCAGGCAAGCTTCTTAACCACTGAGCAATCTCTCCAGCCCTGCTATTGTTTTTCTGAAAATATTTTATTTATTTATTTGAGAGAGTGAGAAAGAGAAAGATATATATATAGAGAGAGAATGGGCACGCCAGGGGCTCTAGCTATTGTAAACGAACTCCAGCACATGCAACACTTTGTGCATCTGGCTTTAAGTGGGTATGGGGGAATGGAACTCGGGGGGGGGGGGTTGTCCTTCTGCTTTACAGGCAAGTACCTTAATGGCTGGGCCATCTCTCTGGTCCTGTTATTGGTTTTTTCAGGTAGTGTCTCACGCTAGGCCAGGCTGACCTGGAATTCACTCTGTAGTCTCAGGCTGTGAGAACTACAAGGGAACTCACAGCAATCCTCCTGCCTCTGCCTCCCAAGTGCTGGGGTCAAAGGCGTGCACCACCACACCTGGCTGTTACTGTTTTTTGAGGCCTAGCCGAGGTAGACCTGGAACTCATGGGCCCATTCCCTCGATCTGCATAAGGATACTTCCTGCCACAGCCTTCTAAATGCATGAGCCACCATACCCAGGTTCATTCTTTATCTGTTGATGTTCTCTACGTTTACCAGACACTTAGATCCATGTCTAGTCCAGTTGTAATATTGATGCAGTTAGCAGGGTCAGAGAGTACATAGCCCCTTTGTCTCATTCTTGTAAGCGGCCTGCTTGCTTAAATTTGTGTGCTAGCAGATAATCTCCAAAGGTAATAGGAAATTCTGCCCTTCCCTTAGAAATTGTTCTGTATAATTAACCTTTGCATCATAGCCTGTCTCCTCTCATATCTGCACGGGAAGATAACTCAGTGCTCAGAATTTTTCAAACCCTGGCGAAGGTGGGAAATCTAACAGACTGTTGGATATCAAACTCCATATCCTTAATTCATGACCATTTAGGCTCCTTGGTGTTCTAAGCGACTAATCTCATCACACTTCTTATCTTTACTGGGAGATATGATAAGTGGCTTTCTGTGATAATATGCCAAGTACTAGAGATCACCAATGACCCACCTCAGCCATTCTGTCCCTTGCTTCTCTTTGGCACCTCCATGAGTTTTATTATGTCTTCTATGGCTATAAACTGCCCATACTTATTAATGCTACTGTAATTAACAGACTGATATCACCTCCTGTCAACAAAATCCAACCAGATTCTGTATAAAGGAAACAGTATACTAAACCTCCTGTCTCCTGGGATTGTTTAGATCAAGCCTGTCAGGAGAATAATTACATTTTCCCCTTGAATTTGGGTTATGAGAGACTTGATATTTGGCACATCCAGAATCCATATTCTCTCCATTATCAGTTTATTTATTTTATTTATTTGAGAGAGGGAGAGAGAGAGAGGGAGGGGGAGAATGAAAATGGACACACCAGAGACTCTGACTGCAAACAAACTCCAGACCCACTTGTTTGGCTTTACGTGGATACTGGGGAATCAAACTCAGACCATTAGCTAGGCTTTGCAAGCATGCACCTTTAACCGCTGAGCTATCTCTTCAGCCCTTCATTATCAATCTTTAAATGTTCTCAAAGTAACTGTGGACCCCCTGGCCAAAGTTCCAGCCTCCACCAGTTACTGACACCAGTTGTACCTGATCGAGAAAGCTTTGACATAGTGTCAGGAGTCTTAGGCATTCCAGCAGGTTATTTATTTGTTTGTTTGTGGGGCTATGGAAGAAACCCGTGGGCCTGTGGTTGTTTGGACACGTGGAAAATTGAAGAAACTTTCTGGGACACTTAGCTATACCTCTCTACATCTACCATCTTCAAGAAACCAAATATAGCTTTTCTCCAAGATGGCTCCGAAAGCTAAGAAGGAAGCTCCGGCCCCTCCCAAAGCTGAAGCCAAAGCAAAGGCTTTGAAAGCCAAGAAGGCAGTGCTGAAAGGCGTCCACCTCAGCCACAAGAAGAAGAAGATTCGTGCTCCCAGGAGAAACAAGCTTGACCACTATGCTATCATCAAGTTCCCACTGACCTCGGAGTCAGCCATGAAGAAGACAGAAGACAACAACACACTTGTGTTCATTGTCGACGTCAAGGCTAACAAGCACCAGATGAAACAGGCTGTGAAGAAACTCTATGACATTGACGTGGCCAAAGTCAACACCCTGATCAGGCTGATGGAGAGAAGAAGGCACACGTTCGCCTGGCTCCCCATTATGATGCCTTGGATGTGGCTAACAAAACTGGGATCATCTAAACTGGATCCAGCTGGTTAATTCTAAATACACTTTGTTTTTTCACTATAAAAAAAAGAAACCAAATATAGGGTCTGGGGAGATGGCTCAGTAGTAAAGGCACTTGCCTGTCAAATCTGACGACCCTGGTTTGATCCCCCAGGACCCATGTAAAGTCAGATGCACAGAGTGGTTCATGCATCTGGAGTTTGTTTGCAGTAGCTAGAGGCCCAGGAGTACCCACTCTTTCTTTCCTTGCAAAAATAAATAGCACCTTTAATTCCAGCACACGGGAGGCAGAGGTAGGAAGATAGCTTTGAGTTTGAGGCCAGCATGAGACTACATAGTGAATTCCAGGTCAGCCTGGGCTAGACCGAGACCCTACCTCAACAAACCTAAATACATACATACATACATACATACATACATACATAAATAAATAAATAAGTTGCTCAGTGGTTATAGGTGCTTGCTTGCAAGGTCTGCTAGCACGAGTTTGATTCCCCAGGACTCATGTAAAGCCAGATGCACAAACTGGAGCACGTGTCTGGAGTTCACTTGCTGCAGCAAGAGGCTCATATGCACTGTGTCTCTTTTTTAAAATATTTTATTTATTCATTTTCAAGCAGAGAGAGAGAGAGAGAGAGAGAGAGAGAGAGAGAGAGAGAGAGAGAGAGAACGAGCACCAGGGCCACCACCTTGTGGGTCTGGCATATGTGGGTCCTGGGGAATTGAACCCAGGGCCTTAGGCACTGGAGGCAAGTGCCTTAACTGCTGAGCCATCTCTCCAGCCCCTGTCTCTTTCTTTCATACAAAAAAAGAAGTAAAGCTCCTAAATTTGAACTTAGAATATTGATATGAATTTAAGATATATTTTAGTTTTAAAACATAAAATGATTATTTTCTAGGTCTAACACTAAAACAAGCAACAAAACCCCCGAAATCTCAAACCAAGCCAGTAGAAATGAGACCCTCTCTAGAATTTAAACTGTGGTCCCTAAATACCATTTTTCTTTGAAAATGAACCTAGCTACTTGAAGAAATGTCAGATTCTTCACCTGGAAAAGAAAGTGTGTGATATGAGTCCCCAAACATCATTTGTTTTGTTTTGTTTTGTTTTGTTGAGACAGGGTCTCAACTCTGGCTGGCCTAGAACTCACTATATAGACTAGAGTGACCTCACATTTGTGGCAATCCTTCTGCCTCTGGCTTCTGAGAGCTGGGATTTCTCCACTGGCTGGAGACTCCTCTCTCCAGCAATTGTTACTGTTAACCTTGGGGAGGGACCTTGGCATCGCAAAGGACACTTGATATAGTTTCCAACTTCTTCAATTTATTATGACTTGGTTTTTGGCCCAGACAGATTCTCTATCCTCAAGAATAGGCCTCTTGACACTCATTTTTCTGCTGTTGGATGGGAAATTCTAGGGACATATTTATTCAGTTCATTTGTTCTTTTTATATATTATCTGTTTATGAGAGAGAGAGAGAGAGAGAGAGAGAGAGAGAGAGAGAGAGAGAGAGAGAGAGAGAGAGAGAGAGAATATGGGCATGCCAGGGCTTCCTGCCACTGCAAATGTTCTCCAGATGCACGTGTCACTTAATGTATCTGGCTCTACGTGGGCACTGGGGAATCGAACCCAGGCCATCAGACTTTGCAAGAAGTGCCTTTAACAGCCCATCTCTTTTTTTTCTTTAAAGAAAGCACGTTTTATTTTTATAATCAGAACATTCTAACAAAATATCATTATAACATTAGCTCCCTCTATCCTCTGGGTCTTCACTAGCAGGTGTGCCATGGAGCACTGGCATGCTGGCTCCCTGAGGCAGATGTGAAGGGATCCAATACCTAGGCTGCAGGCAGCCTGCTCTGCCAGAGACATCTGTCAGCCTCTTGCCAGAGCCCCTTCTCTGCAGAGCCCCAGGCAGCCAGGCTGTGTCTCAGGCACAGACCCTGCCAGCCAGAGCTGCTGTGATTAGGAGTTTGTGGGACTGGGGAGAAGGTCTTGGAACGGCACAGCGACAGACACCTGAGAACTCACCCTGGATGGGCACCTCTGCAGGCTGGTGGGCATTGTTCTTTTTTAAAAATATTATTTATTTGCAAGGAGGGAGGGAGGAGAAAGACGAGAGAGAGAGAGAGAGAGAGAGAGAATGAGAGAGAGAGAGAGAAAGAGAGTATGGGTGTGCCAGGGCCTCCTACCACTGCAAACAAGCTCCAGATGCATATGCCACTTTGTGCATCTTGTTCATGAGCACTGAGGAATCGAACCCAGCCATCGGGCTTTGCGAGCAAGCACCTTTATCTAAGCCATCTCTTCAGCCCAGTCCATTTGTTCTAACATTGTTTTTCAAGTGCAGTAGTTCTTTGTTGCTTTTCTCTCTGAATATTGTAAGGATCGTTGAGAGTCAGTCAAGTATCTACTCTCACTGCATTGCTTTCTATTTTTCCTTTAAATCTGTCAAACTTTTCTTTACATCTGAAAGAACTCTGACATTGGGTACACGCATACTTATAAGTACTGCATTTTTTCCCAAGAGAGGTAGTCATCATCCAATCCATTGAAGGCATAACTAGCACAAAAGATAAAGAGGAATTTGCCTCTTCTTTTCTGATGTACTGTTGGGCCAGGACATTTCCTTTTATCTTCTCCAGCACTCAGACTGCAGTTTCCATCATCAGCTCCCAGATCTCTTTAAACTGAGTGTAAATTACATAATCTCCACTTTGCAGACAGCAGATTGGGGAACTTCTCCACCTATATAATTGCATAAACCAATTCTTCATAATAAATAAATGATTTAATGTAGTGGATGCAATTCTGAGAATGTTTTCATGTCATAAAGATTCCAATTTGCTGTAAGACTCAAAATAAATTTAAAATCCTATCTTATAATCAAACTTCCATTGGAACGTAATCTTGAGTTTATAACTTTCTCTCTTTCTTACCTGTGACATTGAATAGGTAAAAGAATTAGAACTTTTTACTCCTAGAAATAGATCATGTTTGCTAAATGACCTTCCTTAAAAGCATCTCTGAGAAACTTGTGGTTCCTTATATCAGTAGGACATAGCTTAGGATGTTTGTGACATAATTCCATGGTGTCCTTCCACTTACTCAATTGAATTAAGTTGTTATAGGGTAGAGAAGATGTCCTGATTTTTTGGAGATGATCATGTACTGAGCCCTGGCACCACTATAAGTTCCTGTCGAGGTAGATTTAATTTGACATAGTTAGCAAGGAAACCTCACTTAGCACCTTGTAAAATGTATTTCCTCTGGGATAAGTATCTGCTAAGGGAAGTCTATATTTAATATCCATCAAATGATCTAAGCATTCACAGATCTGCCTTCTCTTTCCCTGAATTGGTCTCCTCAAAAAGCCTCTACTGGGCTGGAGAGATGGCTCAACAGTTAAGGCACTTTCCTCCAGTGCCTAAGGCCCCGGGTTCAATTCCCCAGGTCCCACATAAGCCAGACCCACAAGGTGGTGGCCCTGGTTCTCTCTCTCTCTCTCTCTCTCTCTCTCTCTCTCTCTCTCTCTCTCTGCTTGAAAATGAATAAATAAAATATTTTTTAAAAAGCCTCTACACTCACAAAATACTTAGATCCCAGTATGTGGCCTTGAACCTTTATATGCTCAGGACAAGCTGCCACAAAAGACAAGTACTAGTTACCTCTGGTTAAAATAACCCCCCAATAAGGGAAGGCAAAATAGACTTTTTGTTTGAAACTGAAGGAAAATCACCTCAAGGTTTATTGGCAAGTAGGATTTGTCTGGCAAACAGGTTTTTTTTTTTTTAAATATTTTATTTGTTCATTTTCAAGCAGAAACAGAGAGAGAGAGAGAGAGAGAGAGAGAGAGAGAGAGAGAGAGAGAGAGAGAGAGAGAGAGCACGCACCAGGGCCACCACCTTGTGGGTCTCATCTGGTTTATATGGGTCCTGGGGAATTGAACCCGAGCCTTAGGCATTAGAGGCAAGTGCCTTAACCGCTGAGCCATCTCTCCAGCCCTGGCAAACAGGTTTTAAAGGACTCTGGTCTCTGGGCTTTGCTAATCTATAAGAAATACTTCTTAAATAACTAAATCAAACTAATAATTACTTTAATCACATCATGAACAATATTGCTTTACATGTTTATTCATTATGCAGGTCATATTTAACCACTGGACCCACAAACTAATGGAGAAACCAGCATCCCAGTGTAGGGTATGTAATCTAGTTATTGCCAGGGATGTTTCTGCAAAAGAGAGGCACTGGTTAGACCTAGGAACTAGAAACAAAACCACCATAAGGTAGACCAATCACTCTTTCACTCAGAAATGGAAAGGCACTTGGCTATTAATTCTCTTTTTGTTTGTTTGGTTTTTGGTTTTCCAGGTTGGGTCTCGCTCTAGCCCAGGCTGACCTGGAATTCACTATGTAGTCTCAGGGTGGCCTTGAACTCTTGGTGATCCTCCTACCTTTGCCTACCTTTGTTGGGATTAAAGGGGTGTATCACCACACCAGGATTTCAATTCTTTTTTTTTTAAAATTCTTTTTTAAAACCTTTTTTTTATTTGAGAGAAGAGGAAAGAGGGAGGGAGGGAGAGAGAGAGAGAAAGAGAAAGAGAGATACAAACTCCAGACACATGCACCACTTTGTGCCTCTGGCTTTACACTGGGAACTAGAACCTAAGCTGACAGGCTTTCTAAGCAAGTGCCTTTAACTGATGAGCCATCTCCCTAGCCCCCAGAAATGTTATTCTTTATAGAACACTTCCAACTAACAAAAGAATCTAGAATTCAAGTAAAATAATTGTTCTGAACCAGCAGTACTAGAATGTTTCGTGGTGATAGAAATGGCCTGTTTGCATTGTTCTATAGATGCCACTTGAAACATCATGCATTAAAAGGAAATGAGTTTACAACTTTCTGAGGTATTTTAGATCAAATATAGATCTTTCACACGCTAGGCAATATACTACCACTGAGTTATACTTTTTTTTTTTTTGGTTTTTCGAGGTAGGGTCTCGCTCTAGTCCAGGCTGACCTGGAATTCACTATGTAGTCTCAGGGTGGCCTTGAACTCACGGTGATCCTCCTACCTCTGCCTCCCGAGTGCTGGGATTAAAGGCGTGCGCCACCACGCGTGGCATCACTGAGTTACATTCTTAAGTCACTTAAATCTTATTTAATCTTCTTTGATTTAAGTAACCACATGGACAGGCAGCAGGTTGCTATTGCTCTGGACAGTGCAGATCTAGGGCAGGATCACCTATGGCTGCTAAAAGTGGTGAAAGATTGACAGGAAAGTTAGGAAGTATATGAAGCAGAAACATAATAACACCATAGCAAGACAGGTCAGCAGTCTAGAACTGGTAAACTTTTTAGTAGAATAAGTAATAATTTATCAAATAATTATAAGAGAAAAGAAGGGAGCCGGGAGTCCTTGCTTGTAACCTGACAGCCCAGGGCCAGATACATGCATCCATAGTTTGGTTGCAGTAGTGGGAGGCCCTGATATGCTCTCTCTCTCTCTCTCTCTCTCTCTCTCTCTCTCTCTCTCTCTCTCTCTCTCTCTCTCTCTCTCTCTCCCTCTCCTCTCTCTCTTCCCTCTCTCCTCTCTCTCTCTCTCTCTCTCTCTCTCTCTCTCTCTCTCTCTCTCTCTCCCCTTACAAATCAATCAATTAAACTTTTAAAGCCTGGTGTGGTACATGTCTTTAATCCCAGCACACAGGAGGCTGAGATAGGAGGATTGCTCTTATGAATTTGAGGCAGGTCTGGTCTACAGAATGAGTTCCAGATCAGTGTGGGCTAGAATGAGACACTGCTTCAAAAACAAAACAAAACAAAACAAAATCCAACTTTTGGGATGGAGAGATGGCTCAGCAGTTAAGGAGCTTTCCTGAAAAGCTTGGTGACCTGAGTTTGATTCCCCAGTACTCATGAAGAGCCCGATGCACAAAGTGGTACGTGTATCTTTGTTTCTCTTCTATCTCTCTCTGCTTGCAAATAAATAAAAATAGTTGAAACAAAATCCAACTTTTAAAGGGAATGTCAAAGAATTAGTGGACTTTTTAGTTTAATAACTTGCTTTAACCTGGATTCTGTGGTCTTTTCAAGCTTCTGTTTCTGTAATTGATCTTGGCCTAAAGACTGAGAAGTGATTCCAGCTACTTCTCTCCCTTTCTTCTTTTCCTCCTTTCCCCTCTTTCCTTCCTCTCTCCCTGGCTCCCTTCCTCCTCCTCCTCCTCCTCCTCTTCCTCTTCCTCCTCCTCCTCTTCTTCTTCTTCTTCTTTTGGTGGGTGGGGGTGGCAGAGTCTCATGTAGCTTAGGTTGTCTCAAGTTCATTATGTAGCTGAGGATGACCTTGAATTTCTGATCCTCCTGCCTCCACCTCTGTTGTGGTCAGCTTTCTAGTTGCTGTGCAGAAAGAACCCAAACAAAATTGGCTTATGGAGGAATGGGTTTATTTGGCTTACAGACTCGAGGGGAGACTCCATTCTGGCAGGGAAAACGATGGCATGAGCAGAGGGCTGGACATCACCTCTGCCACAGCACTGCAAACAGCGGCAGGAAGGTGTGCCAAATACTGGCAAGGGGGAGCTGGCTTAAAACCCCTATAAGCCCACCCCCAACAACACAGCTCTAGTGAGGTTCTAATTCCCGAATTGCCATCAGCTGAGGATTGATCTATCAGAACACATTCATTTGTGTGTGGGGGACACCTGGATCAAACCATGACAACCTCCCAAGTACTAAAATTACAGGCATGTACCACCACACTTGGTTTATGTGATGCTGGGTATTGCACCCAGTGCTTCATGGATGCTAGGAAAATATTTTACCAACTGAGCTATATCCCTTGACCCTAGCTTCTATTTTTGACCAACTCGCTCAATTTTTCTAATCCCGTTTTATATAATCATTAAGATAGAAGTCATTGAGGGCTGTATAGTCACACACTACATTAGAGACCACATAAGGTTGTCCCATAAAATTATATCACCTAGTGAGGTTGTGACCATTTAGTTTGTGTAAGTAGAGTCTATATGATGTTTGCATAATGATGAAATCACCTAAAATACATTTCGTCCTCCCTCCCTCCCTTCCTTCCTTTTCTCCTTCTCTTCCTCCTGCTCCTCTTCCTCCTCTTTCTTCTTCTTTCTTTCTTTGCTTGTTTCTTTCTTTTTTCAAGATAGGGTCTTGCTCTATCTAGTTCAGGCTGACCTGGAATTCACCATGTAGTCTCAGGGTGGCCTCAAACTCACAGCTATCCTCCTATCTCTGCCTCCTGAATGCTGGGACTAAAGGCATGTGCCACCACACCCGGCTCTCTCTTTCTTTTTTTTCAACGTAGGGTCTCCCTCTAGCCCAGGCTGACCTGGAACTCAATATTTACTCTTGGGCTGGCCTGCAACTCATGGGGATTCTCCTACCTCTGCCTCCCAAGTGCTGGGATAAAAGGTGTGTGCCACCACACTGGCTTCTATTTATTTTCTTTCTGTCTTCCTTCCTTCCTTCTTTCCTTCCTTCCACATGTTTTGGAACAGGGTCTCCTTGCAGCCCAGGCTGTCCTGGAATTCACTATGTATTATTAGGGTAGCCTCAAATTCACAGAGATCCTCCAACCTTTGCCTCCCAAGTTCAGTGGCTTCCTTTTGAGTCTTCTTTTTTCTATTAAATTACCCTTAAAAAATCTAGAATTCATTCTATTTAAAATAGTTAATCCACCCTCCAAACAAGCCATGATTATGTGTCTAACTTGAGAAAAGTAGGGCATCTCCAGGGAGCACTGAGTGAGCTATTTCACATTTGGATAGTGCGAAGAAACATTGTCAGGTGTGGCAGCCCTGAAGTGCATCGCTCAGGTCTGCTGTGGAGTGTATAGCTGATTGCCGCCCCTCTCTCTCTGGATCCCTCACTGCATCTGTGCTAGTGCAGAGTGGGTCCTGAGCTATACAGGGCTGCTCAAACTGGCAACTTTGGATCCAGGCCTCCCCATTGGCTTGAGAGAGCCTTTCTTGGAACTACACCGAGGTATAAGACTCTTCCTAACTACTCCTTCCTTCATAGCCATCAGATTTTTTAAACAGTCTGAATCATTTCCTTACCTTTCCTAGCATCCTTCCCCACCTTTACCCTGTGTAGACATTTCCCCTTGCCTGACTGATTCTGTTTTGGCATCTATTTCTCAGTAGACCTCCCAGGCATGCTTAGCACTGGAACTGGTTTCTACTGGCTTGGGAGAGCAGAGTCTTTGCCTGTCTTTTCAGTTCTGAATTCAGTGACATGTTGGTAGCTTGAAATAGATCCTGGTGGGAATATGTGCACTATACAAACCAACTCATGCTATGCATAAGGGCTTTTCTTCTGCAGGTGAGCTGGTTGTAAAACATTTATCAACAGATCACTGACATATACCTAACAGAAATGCTTATGTATGCTCACCAAGAGTTCTGAATTAAATTTTCAGACTGCGTGGCCAGGTATGGTGGTGCACACCTTTAATTCCAGCACTTGGGAGGCAGAAGTAGGATCAATGTGAGTTTGAGGCCAGCCAGGGACTAAGAGAGAGTTCCAAGTCAGCCTGGGCCAGAATGAGACCCTACCTCAAAAAAAAAAAAAAAAAAAAAAAAAAAAAAAAAAAAAAAAAAAAAAAAAAAAAAAAAAAAAAAAAAAAAAAAAAAAAAAAAAAAAAAAAAAAAAAAAAAAAAAAAAAAAAAAAAAAAAAAAAAAAAACCAAACCAAAAACCAAAATGCTCAAACCCCAAGTTTTGTAATAATTAGGCTCAGCGGCTTCATGCCTCTTAATTCAGCACTTGGGAAGCTGAGAAGGAGGATCATCATGAATTTGAGGCCAGCATGGTCTACAGAGTGAGATCCTATCTCATGAAAAACAAAACAAAAAACAACAAAATTTCCATGGATGAGCAATGGAGGGAGGACACTCAATGTTCTCCTCTGGCCTCTGCATATCTGCACACACATGGGGCACTCACACCTGTACACACAAGGGGCACTCACACCCGCACACACATACATATAGAGCACACACTGCATCACACATGCTACACACATGCAAAAAAGACTATATATTATAGTTTATAATTATGGAGGTTGAATAAAGAATATCTCCTATAGTCTTGTGCATTTGTGATTAAGCCTCATATGTAGTCCTTAGCTGGTGGAGCCTTTGGGAGATGGAGCCTTGCTGGAGGATGTGTTGCTGGGGGCAGGTCTTGAGAGTTATTTGTTCAGCCCCACAGGGTGTTCATAGCGCCTCATTTTCTCTATTTCTTTTTTTCCCTTTACTTTCTTTATATCTTCCATGATGCTCTGTGGAGATGTGATGCCTGGCTGTCTGCTCTTGTCATATTTTCCCCCACCATACTAGAAACTTCCCTTTGAAGCTGTAAACTAAAATATTTGATTAGGTGTTTTGTCCCAACAACAAGAAGGTAACTGCTATAAAAAATTGCTGTCACAAACCTGACCATGCGGTCTTTAGTCTTTTGAAACTGGTGTGCAGGAGGAATATGGGAGGATTTGGAACTTTGGAGTAGAGAAGCTTTCCAAAGGTATAAACAGAGCCGAATGGCAATTCTGGTGAGAGTTTGAAGATCAATATTCAGACAAAAGTGTGGACAGAAGTTTGGAGGCTTAGCTTATTAGGTTTCAGAGAGGAAAGTGGACTTTGTTGTTAACTGAGCTAGAGGAAGCTTGGGTAACATTCTGGTAAGGAGGCTGACTGTGTTGTGTCTGTGTCCTGTGAACTTGAACTGAGTTGAATT